>JAPYZA010000543.1:0-29857 GCA_030522685.1 Eupelmus azureus | reverse complement strand
TCTTACCACACCAGAATTGTTCTACTTATACTTCACAAAATCCTACTGACTTTACGATGAGAAGTCGCGACTTTCGTATCATGCATTTTGATGAGACTTAAGAAGCTTTTTAGTCAAGGCCTTGGTTTAATGTTTATACTCATAAAGGGTGTTATAGCTTTAGAACTATCATTGTCGTTAAAAACTTGTATCATTTGTAGAAGAAAATTCGAAATAAAAATCATTTTTATTAAGACATTTACAAAATAACATATTGATACATTTTACGTTTTACGAGCTCCATTCAATATAATAATTTTATATGTATGAATTAACTATGCTTTAGATAATTTTGAAAATTAGATATATTTAATGCTCATTTTCGATAAAAAATATTTTTTTAAAAGTAAACGTCAAGATGATTTGTCATCCCTTAAGCCTGTAGGATAAAATTTAAAAAATCCGTCTCACACGTATCGAGTGAACTGTAATATATCATAAAATGAAGTTTGTTGGCAAAGTGTAGAGTCCTTAACCGAACTTCCTAAACTTTCTTTTTAAACATTTAATCCTTAACATCCAAAAAATGCTAAAACTCATTATCAATCTTCTTCCAAATCACAAATAAATCGTGACTTATCAAAAAATTCAAGTAATAAGCACCATTTTTAACGCTGAAAAACAGCCCCAGATGATTTATCATAATCCAGGACACGAAGAGTGTGTCCCTTGTTAAAAGCTTTTTGTCACCCCTGTGTTGTCACCAAACAGTAAGAGGGAGGGTCGCATCTCTCCACTTATAAACCCCCAAGAGCAGAGATTTAGAATCGCTCTAATCGATTCTTTATCAGAAAGAATCACATGCTGTGTTCATCATCGTTATTTTGTTTTATTCCTCGTGTCTTGCCGACTCGAGCCACGTTCCAAGTCCCATTTTCCACTCTATTTCCTTCTATATCGCGCGAGACCCGAATCATTATTTTGTGATTCGTTTTTTTTTCCTTCCCCCTTTGCCGCTCGAACGGCGCCACGAAAAACCGAGGGGCGAGCGTTTCACGTTTCTGCGAGAAAGCTTTTTATCCAGAAAAGAGCCGAGCAAACGGGACGGAGCGGTGCCTTCTGTTGGGACGAGATTTTTCCGCGCACCTAGCTGTTGAGGATATTGTGGTGAAGTACACTGATAGTGAAACGTTTTGTGGAAAATTATACAGGCTGTATTTGAAATTATGAAAATTGAAAATATATTATATTGGATAACTTTTTTAAATTAAATTTTCTTAATAATTTACATTATTCATATCATTATCAATATTATATTCATAATGAAGTCTAAGTTCAAATATTATGAATATAACTAATAATTAAATATTAAATCTATAATGAGATCAAGAAAATTTTTCAACTACCAAAATTAAGTAAATTAAATACGCTTTAGAAGAATAAAGTAATAAAATTTTATTTAAAATCTGTAAATCGTAATGAATGATGTGTTCAAGTAAACTTATCTGCTCATCTTTGTCATTATCCAAGTGACACTGATTTAACTCTCGTAAGCAATTTATCGTTCAAAGTTATCAGTGAATATTTCCAGTCATGTAAAGATAATAGATGGCAGTTATTAGTCTTTTTTACAGAATTCGATGAAACTCTATGAAGTGTTTATTCTGAAGCTTACCTCTTTTATTTATTATAATTTATTATTTATACAATATTGTTTGTTTTCTTTAAATAAGATAGTAAATGATATATTTGTTTATCTAAATTATATTAGCTTTCAAAATAAGTTTACTCAAGGTAATAGCAAAGTTTCACTTTTCTGATCAAACGTAAGCAGTGTAAAAACTTGGTAGAATTTTATGCCACTTTCTTCAGTTTGTACTTTCTTATTCTGTTCTATTTCTGTTTAAACTATTCAAAAACTTTTTGACAAAACTATGTATTCAAAAATCTTTGTGTATAAACTAATGAAATAGTTGTTTGTTGAATTGTTTCTTAAGTTATTTTGAAATTCTAATTAATCGATTTGTAAACTTGTAAATCGATTTAGGCTTTTTAATGACATTATATAGTTTTTGTATACTGAGTAGAATTATTTAAATCTTTATAATTCAGGTTCCTACGGTAGCACTTCAGTCAGAGCTTCAACAACATGTTTCAATAAGTATTTGAACAAAAATAATATACATTAAAATTTCGACATTGACCAGAAAATAGCCAGAAAATAGCTACTATTTAGACTTGAAAAAAGTGGTAATTTTCAAAATAACAATAATAATTTTTGTTTCTTTAATCTCTAGATTTAAAACTCTTTAGTCGTTTGGCTAGCCTTTCTTTTGCCAAACCTTTTACGCCGCCACGCCAATCGATTTTACCAGTTGCGAGTTAACAGCTCCGGAAATCCTCGGCTCGTTCACTGGCAAGCCAGTAGGAGATTGCGCGCGCGGTAACCTGGCATTTAAGGCTTGTGATGAACTATATAGCACACCGCTATAAAAAGGATAGCATAATGAAATTGCCCACCTTAAAAGACATTGGCTCTACTTTGCCTTTGTTTACTCTCGTTAAATTATATTGCGATTGTGGTCACAGTAAAAACATTTCTATTCTTTGAAAACTGTTCTTTGAAAATTGAAGAAATATTTTAACATCAATTTTTAATTAGTAAAATTATATATATATATATATATTTAAATTATGACTTTTATTGATTTAAATTTTACTTAAATATTATTTACTTGAATTTATAAATTTTTCAAGCTTTACAATCAATAATTAATTGTGCAAAGTTATTGAAATTTTAGGACAAGTTTCGATCCAACAGTAATAGTTTTGCTAAACTATTTTAGCTATTGTTCAACTTCTAAAGTAATTTATAAACCCAGTAAGTAACTTAGATAAATCCATAACAAATGTTCCGTTTCTTTGAACAATACGAAAATTGTATTTATCATTTAAGTTGTTTAAAAAAATCTTGGTTTTAGTGATTATTAATAAATTAATGTACCCGATTATTATATTTATTATATATTATAGTTATAAATATTATAAATATGAAGTAAGTAATTATAAATATTATATAGTTATAATTATATTTTGTTACCGCGTAGATGTAAAATACAGTCACACATTAATGAGTAACGAAGATCTGAAACTTGATGTGTATTTGGGGTCGACTTCCGCCTGTGTTAAAATATGCGTCGTTATGATTTTAGGTAGACATTCGGAAAAATATTTTCATGGCGGGTGTACATTAAGATCTTTATTCCCATCTTAACGATAATGGTCACTTGAATTCCCAAAAATGGCATATATCATTCCCGAAAATCTCGAGGAAGGAAATAATGGTCCATCATTTCACTCCTACGTCATTATTTCACTGCTAGCAATCATTATTTCCCTGCTAGAGAAAATAAAAATATTATTGAAAAAGTTCGCATGCTTTTCAAAACAAATAAGTGGCCACAGTTAAGATGTAAATAAAGTTCCATATGCACTTTGGGAGTAAAGTCTATTATTCCCTCGGCTGATTACTGCCCTCGCTTCGCTCGAGCAACAAATCACCATCGGGAGTAGTATACGACTTTACTCCTTTGATCCATAAGATACTATTATTCATATCTTAACTGTAATAACCACTATATTGTCCTGAAAAGCGTAAAGTGGCATATAATATTCACGAAATATTATTGTTGCGTTAGCGGAAAATAAAGTCCACTTTATTTTTGCAAATTTGGAAAATAGATTAACTTGAGTTGCTTTAGCTTTTTTCTTATTTTTTTGTATATGTATATATGTCTTTGTATGTTATATTTATATATTTATATAAAGATGTTTACGACCCTTCCACACCAATTTCATAATAACGTAAAATTTACTAAAAAATATGTTATTTTTGGTGATACAATTCGCCCCTTCTTCCTTTATTCCCCTTTCGCTCCGCTTGGGCAGAAAACCATCTGCGTGAATAATCTGTGACTTTACGCCCTTATTGCTTAATGTACTATAATTTATAATTTATGCTATTAAAAACTGTTTCAGATTATTTGACTCAAAGTCCAAAAGACTGCTGGGTCTCAAGAGACCTGCTCGATTCTGAAATGTTTTATATCTATTCAGTATAAAAATTTTAATTTATACTAATTAATAATAAAATTAATTTTTTATATTAAAATTTACTCCTTAGTAATATTCATGATTTATGAAACATATAATTTATAATTCACTAGATTATACAGAAGTTGCACGACCAAAGATAGTTTACCAGGGGTGTAGGTTCGCCAACTTAAAGAAATTAAATAAAAAAAGACCGCATCTTTTCAGAGCAAATTAGATTACAAATAAACATTCAACAATAGAATATGCTAATACATAATACATCGATGGGATGTAGCAGTACTTTAATCCCGACCGATTTGATTATAGAAAATTAAGATTGATATATTTTTTTTTTTTAATTATATGAATTTCACTCTCATAAGGAGTAAATTTTAAAATTTGTAACTTATATTTTATATTATTTTCAGTTTATTGAAATAAAGAACTTATAAAGCCTAAATTTTATAATTCATTGGAAATTTAAACTTGATCAGGTAACCAATTTCATAATTTTGAAAGATTAAGTAAATAAAAGTTATTAATATTAATATATGGCAAAATAAAACAAAACTGAATTTATTTTACTAAAACACAATTTTATTTATTCATGTATAAAAATATGTTTATAATTGCAGATACTTAGAGTAACGAAGTATATAATAAAAAAGAATTAACATTATAATAGTCTTTATAGTTAGTGGCATTAAAATTCGAATCGTTTAAACTTAATTCATAAAATTTATCGAAATGTATAAAATAATATTTATAATAGCACAAAAAGTTTCGCAATAGTATTTCATCGTAGCAACAGCGATAGTGAATAGGAATATCCACATTGATATTCAATTATTACAACAACTCATGAAGTAATTTATTAATACGAAATTATTTGACGAAACTATAGAAAAAACTATTTCAGTTTGACAGATGTAATTTACTCTATATTTTTTTTGCTTTGATAAAAGTAATTCCTAATTTTTCACTTTTATGCATTTGTACTTTGAATAAAACAAAAAAATTAATTTTGAACATAACAAAATATGAAATTATAAATTTAATAAATATTTTCCATACAATTACAATTTTAATATTTTTGTTGTTGATTTTGCTGTTGCTTTCTTAAATTGAAGTGATTAGAGATATTTGTATAGAAATCATTCATAAGTAAATCACTGACATCTTGTGACAAAATTACTTTGGTCCCAAACAAGTAGTAAACGACTTCTATGACATCAAAATATATGGATATGGCAAAATACGCACTGACCCTATTCATTTTGCTATGTAGATTATATATAATTCTTTTAAATCTATGTACATAAAATAACTTTAAAAAAGTATTATAATAGAACGATTTTTCTTTTCAATTATGATTAATAAGATACTTAACACATGAATTGCCTTTAACTAAAAAATAACATTTACTTTAAAGCATTTCTTACATATTTATTTGTAACATTTACTTTAGCGACAACCCTAGAGTATCAGTATTGTTTATTGAAATCTGAAAAAAAATATTAATTTGTTATTTTAGAATGTCTTAAAATATATTTCTGGCTTCTTATGGTAATTGAATAAATCCATTTTCAGGGTTTCCACTCAGTCTTCGAGTAATTAACGTTTCAAGGTTTAGACGTACACCTGAGATTTGACAAAAATTAAAATCTAACTTTTAGCTAATTCATTTAGGCACTAAATACCAATATAATTATCTGTAAAAATCTAAGAAATACTTTTTTCTTTTATTAAACATATTTATATTACTCACATCATGTTAATTGGACTAGGAGTTTGATTTTTTATTTGTTATTATTTCTAGATTATTATAATTAATGATTTTTATATGAAAAATATGGGTCTTCAATGTCCTAAAAACGATTTAATTAGACTAAAAAAAAAAAAAGAAATAAAAGAATAAAAAATAAAATAATAATAGATTATTTCTATACTCAGTTACCATGAGAAGCCATAAATATAAAAATTAAAATATAAGTTTTATATTTTTATTGTCCTAGGGAATAAAACGGTTTTTCCCTAGCAGATGCTAAAGAAAAACGCATTTTTAACCTTTGGAACGATAAAGTACTACATGCACTAAGGTTTATGGTGATTTTTTCAACGTGTTAGATCTCACCCTCGCTTTACTTTATTCCGTAGTAGCCTAATATTTTATTATATTTCACATTTCTCAATATAATTGTACTATTAAGATGACTTTATTTCGCAAAGAATTTTAAAGATAATAACACGTTGAATATGCATTAATTTGAAATGTTATAAAAGTTAATAACAAATACAGTCCGGCATACATACGTGCGCATGCGCGTACATGAGTGTATGTGTGTGTGTGTGTGTGTGTGTGTGTGTGTGTGTGTGTGTGTGTGTGTGTGTGTGTGTGTTTGCGTCTATTTGTGCATGCGTTTGTGTATATTTACACAAAAATGTATGTGTCAACAATAAAATTTAATTATATTTAATAAATATAACGTACCCCAAATAATTTTTTGTAACGCTCTATTTCAGATTTAAAATTTTCTGCAAAATCTGATTGTAACTTAAACTTATTCATAGTATTTGATTTTTCTCCGTGAATATCGTGGCTGTTTGAATTGTTTGATTGTGGCGAAGATTTTTGAGCTTTTGTTAGATTTAATTTTAATACTTCGTTTTCTCGAATCAGCCTCTCTATCTGTTCCATAAGGTCATTGGAATTCGGATTATTTGTAAGATCTGTAAGAATTACATAAGTATTCTTAAACAGTTACATTTATGAAAAATTATTACATTTACGTGAAAAAAATAATATAATAATAAAGTGGAATGTTATCTTACCGTTTACTTGTCTTTGTAATTTAATTTTTTCATTGTTGCATCTAGTGTATGAAACGTACATTCTGTCTGTTTCAGAATCATCTAAAAGAAAATTTTTAAATAATTCGTAGTTTCATTGTTTAAATAACTAATTTTAAAAGGTTTTTGTAACACTACTATCTTAACTGTCCGAGATTGTATAAATTTTATAAACATAAAATAAAAATAATAACTTATAAAAAAAAATCATAAAATAGTACCTATTTCTTGTTTTATGTAAGTTCTTGGACACCTGCAACTTTGTCTTTGGAAACGCAGTAACAATATTAAACAGAAGGCAATAAATATCAGTCCAGAAAGAATAGTCACCATAGTCTGAAAAAAGTATTGATTCCATTAGCATACACAAATATTTCGATATACGCGTTTGTTACTAAATAAAATTTTGTTTATAAAAATTATTTTAATGAAAAATCACTTTAATTGCAATTGAAATTTCAAAATTATTGCTGAAAATTTTAGGGAAACAGTTTTGATAGCTCTTCCTTTATATATATATGATGCGCATGCGTTAGCGCAGCCGCACTGTCTTACATATACATAATTCCATCCATACTACTTTTTGCAAGTTGTTAAGAGTATAAAAACTTTATTCACCTTCCTTTCAACAAAAAGGTGTGTAATTAGAGCAGATCGCATGCCCATTTAAATAAATATTTACACATTAGAGTACTCAAGAGTGCAAACAGTCATACCCTTCTGATCGAATTCCGTCTGGTCTCGTCCGACATAGCGCGACCCCTGGGCACAGCTCTAGCTCTCTCGGCTCTTTCATTTTGCATGGGCGAAGGGGCACGAAATGTTGGGACATTTGGCTTGAATCCGACGATCGTGCTACTCGATGCGATGGCTTCCTCGTACGATGGTAGGGGCGCCTCCACGACGACGCGAGCCTCTTCGCGTTCCGGACCAGCGTCGAAACCATTATGCGACATACCTCCCCGGGGGTGAGACGCTTACTGAACTGCTGCTGCTGCTGCTGCTGGGGGGTAGCACGCGTGCGTCACCCCCTCACGGAGCGAGCGAGTTTAGCTAGAATATAACGGGAATTTCCGGGGGCTAGTGGTGCAACAAGTCTCAGGGAGAAAGTAGTGTTTATTTTTTATGAGGAAAAAAATCCCGACAATAATATTTTATTTTGATAGGATACAATTAGGTTAATGTAGCTATTGAATTTTCATTATTGATTTTATTGTTTTTTGTTCTATGAATATGTCGAAAAGAAATAGTCGTGGTAAATAAATAAACACAATAGGATGACTAAATAAATTTGATATCATTTGATATCGAACCATCCTTATGAATACGCGAAAATTATAAAAAACATTATAAAAAAATTTCTTTCTTTCATAAAATACCAGATTAGGCAGCCGGAGATTCGTATGCAGGTTTAGCATTGCAGCATAAAATTAATCTAGAATCTGTCTCCTGCACGACATTTGAAAGTCGTCAATATACATCATTAAAAAGCTATCACAGCTGACTAGTCAGCCAATCACAAGCGATTTTCAACTGCTAACAATGAAAAGCGTTCCAATTTTTTAAGCAGGAGATTCATTCGTTTTGAAGTCATTTAGATGTTATATATGCAATCTCAAAAATACATATATAATAAGAAAATATTAATCTAAAGTGGATTAGTTGTTAATGGATAAAATTATACTTTACCTGGTAGAAAATTGACCATATTCTGGGCAGAATTCCTAGCCAGTAATTGTTAAAATGACACTTATCTGAAAATTTTGAAAATACTTTGAACAGAATTTCTAGATATGTATCATTTTAACGTTTTTTGGCCAGAAATACTGCCAAGAATATGGTCAATTTTCTATTATTTATTCAATATTTTCTACGTAATATTCGTGAAACGATAAAAAAAAGCTTGGTCGGTGCAAAGAACGAATGCGGACTCGGTTAACCATTAACCTATATTTTAATTTATCGTCACAAAACGATGTGATGAAATTAAAAACAGAGAAGAGATTAAACTATTTATTAAATATAAGAGAATAATATTTCAAGCTACAGATTTACATAATCTTGAATATCTCTATTTATTTTATAATGAGATTCTGGAGGTCAAACTAAATCTATAAATATAGTAATTTTGTCTTACTTGAAGATATTTAGGAAAAGTAAAAAGTTTTATAAGTTAGAAAGTAGAAAACTATTTTAAAATAAAACTAACTCACTACTTAGAAATTATCTTAAAACAATTCTTCATGAAACAAGGAGACATTCAATGGTAGAAAAATTATAAAATTCGAATTGAAGTCCGTACTCAACAAGTCAAGATAGATAGATATAATTTATTATTGAGATTTAAGATGTTAAACGGCCAACCGCAAGCGATAAAAGTTTTTTTTAATTAGATTTTTAATTTGTAGCTTTTAGAATAGCTTCAAATGATGTTTTAAACTATGGTTGTAAATACCTATACTTATAGTTGCGTTTGGCTTTTTAACATCTTGGCTCGTTGATGTCCAACTTAAATCCCAACATTACAAAACTAGTTCGTTTTTTTTATGTATATATATCTTATTGAATAAGCTTTTTAATGATCATTTTTTTTATTTCAATCTTTGTAATTTTTCACTCCTTTATTTACTATAATTATTATTATATGCCGTGTAGAAATATTATTTTTTTATCGATTTTTAGTAAATGTTAAAGGAAATAAATTAAAATGAATAAATTTATTTATTGAAGGAACTGTTATAAAGAAATAAGAAATTTAACTAGTAAATAATTTTATTACCAACGTTTATTTGTTTTTAAAGAAATTTAAACATCATAAAAATAATACTTTGAATATACTTTGGTTATTACAATTATTACAAGTACAATTGTATAATAAAAATAATTACATTGCTCGCACATAAATTACTAAACAGTATAAATTCGTATATACATACAAGTTTCTATTACAAAAATATTTAATAAGCTACAATATTACTAATAATTAAAATTAAATTGAATAATATTGTATCGTTTGCATTATACAATAAAAATATTAAAGATTTCTATTCAATACATATATTTAATCACTTAAATTATCACATTTTCTGGATTTGTATTAGTAGAAGGTAATTAAATAACGGTAATTAATTTACTGAAAACTAAAGCTACTGAATAGGAGCATAATGTTACACTTATCTTTAATAAAACAATCATTATGGGTATAACCTATATTAGTACTCTTTGACTTAACCAGTCTTTGTATTTAAAAATAACTTTGTCTTTTTCTACTTTTGAAGATGCAAATTAAGGCAGTAGTTTTGTCAGGCAGCAGATCCATAGTCTTGTCTTTGATGGTCAATTACAAAATTCACTGGTTTTTGACATTTCTTCTTGTAATATATTTAACTTCTTATTTTGTTCACGTTCACTGACATTTGATCATAAATTCAGTATTAAGTCAAAGTAATTCTAACGTCCATAGCTTTATTAGCTTTTATCGGTTGAGTCAATGATATTTTGTCCTTGACCAATTTTCTTTAAAAGATCGGTAAATGAAATATCCTTTGGAATCTGAAAAAAAATCAAAGGTTCAAATACTATTAAAAGTACTGAATTCAAAATAAAATTGACGAAGTAATAATACGTATTATCTATCGTAAAATTAGATAAAATTGAAACAAAAAATTAATTTTAGCATTAACATGCAAAATCTGTAAGTCGATGCTTCTGTAAACATTTACAAATAATAAAGTTGATTCATATTATATTAGTTGAAAGCAAGAAATATTCATTAATGGTTCAAAAATAAATTATGTTATCAATCGTATTTCTTTTATCTTGAAATAAAATGAAATTTATGCCACTCTAACCCCAAATCCTAACTTTAGATGATTTTTATCTCGTTCGACTTTTACCCTAGCTTCTCTTGGGCGAAAAACGTCTCACAAGGCAAATAGTCATCCTCCACATCTGTATCGAAATGGACTATTTAGATTGAATTGTGATTTTTATTAATATTTACAAATTCTGTTGCAAATTTTTTCAATTTTTCGTGAATTTAAAGATAGTTTTATCAAAATTTATTAATTTCTAGTGACTTTTTACTTTTCAATAATCTCATTTATGTTTTATATAAAAAATTGTATAAATTTTCGTAATTTTCAGATAGCGCTTTGAGAATAATATTTAACTATAATTTTTATGAAAAAAATAAGTGGAATTTATATCTTGCAAGTGAAGAAAATGTTTTATGTAAGTTTTCGTAAAAGAACAAAATTAATAAAATAACAACCAACAGGTATTATCTTGAAATTAAAAAAAAAACAACAGTCAAGAGAGTTAACATGTTGCACGAATTAAGCCGTTACGTCTGTGGTTATGTATATACTGCGTTATCATTTGAAGTTTGTATTCGGAAACATAATTTTCGCGGCGCGTGTACACTAACTGAAGAAAATATTTAACTGTTAAAATATTTTAGAAATCCTCTGAAAGGATTGTCTAAAATATCAAAATTATCAAGTAAGGTTATATATTTTAAAATATTCTAAATGCTTCTGTCGGTCAGTATATATATATCGAAATAAATAGTTTATAGTAATTTGAGTAATTATAAATTTTTTGAGATCCTTCAAAAAACTTTAGTTCTTTCATTATTGTTTCCTACATAAACATAAACAAATTTTAAAAATGTTTTTAATATATAGTGAAAATTCTTTAGATAAACCGTGCCATAAAGTATAATATGACTTTGTGAAATTGTAAGATAAAGTTTATAAATTTCTATAAAAAATTCTATTATAAGTAACAACAATATATAATAAAATTTCAATAATTAATAAATAAATAGTAATATACACGACCGATTTTATGTTACATTATTTAAAACACATGTACGAGTAACTTTGCATCATGCTTTTTGACATGCATAGAAGTAATATTTTATTCGAATTCTATGGCAGTAGGTATATTATTATTACCTTTAAAAACTATCCCTCAAAAATCTGTTATACTATTGTACTTTAAAAATTGTTATTAGTTGAAGTTAACTTGTTACATTTTATTTTCCCTGAAAGATATCAGGATGCCATTTTTTTCCAAGTTCTTCTATAGCGTTTATGTAAGAATACTGAAAAAATGTTAGCATTCGATATAGCAATTCATTCTTAAAATTATCAAATATTTTTAAATTACGATAACGTTGTAGTTTAACACGTAAATAAACTATAAGTCACTATTAAAAATTTCCGCTACTTAGTGTATAGTAGTAGTAAAAATAATTAAATATATATTATTTCTTTGCTATAAAGCATGTATTTTTACCTCGGTAGTTGCTTTTTCAGCTTCAGCAAGCTTCTTTTTTAAATCATCTCTATCTTCAGTTAGTCTGAGTATACGTTTTCGTAAATCCTGAGTTAGTTGATCCAATATCTCCTTTTGTTTGATTGCGGTGTCGTAATTCGTCTGAAGTCTCTTTCGTTCACTAGCATATAGCATTTCTATACTATTTTTGTCATCAATACACTGATTTAATCTGTCTTGATGCCTTAAGCAATCATCTGCAAAAATATTAAATTTAATTTAAATTACGCGGATGATTAAGTGAAGTTATGTAAGTAAAAATCATAATATTCTACAAGTTTACATGTATTTCTTATTTTTAAAAAAAAATTAAATCAGTTTATTTATTTGTTTATGTAATAAAAATTATTTATCACTTTATAATAGAATAACAGCATAGATACGTAATTCTTTTTTATGAAAATTTTAGTTCATTACTTTATAGATTGTTTTTGTTACGTAAACATCGGAATTACAAATAGTGTATGTAAGATCTAAGTTTGAGAGTGTTATGCGTTATTACGCAAAGAGGCCAGTTACAGTCCTGATTGAATTCATCTAAGGAATATAATATATATAATATAATATAATATATTTCTGAGATGAATTCAATCAGGACTGCAACGGGTCTTTTTATTTGTAATCCCGATGTTTACATGAATTTTTTTTTTCACCGGTTTATTTCCCAGAAAACCTGCACCCATATATGAATTAAGGAGACATAAAAGGGTCCAGTAGATATCTCTACGGAATATTATGTAGAAATCCACAAATTCAACTTATTTTATGTAATAAATTATAAACGGAAAATATCAATATCGAAATCTGAACTTATTAACATTACCGACATTTTAACATCAATAATATTTTTCAAGAAATCCAGTAGAATTTTTTTTAAAATCAGAAAATGACATCTTTTAGTAAAATGTACAATTGTTAGAAAAAAAAAGTTTTTCCAAATGTTCTAATTAATGTTTATGACATAAATGTTGGATTCCACGTTAATAGTCTGTGTAGGTTTTTACCTCACCCTTTTACTTGACCTTAAAAGTAGATATTTATCTTACCTTCTGATACATTATTTGATCCAGAACATACTTTTGTTTGAATGATTATGATAGTAGCACATAAAGGGATAAGTACTGATGCCAATAAAACGAGAATAATCATCTATAAAAAATAAATATAAATTATTAATTTTTGTTATTAATTCTAAAAGACATTTTGTTTATTTTTAATATGTTTATTTTCTTAGAAGTTACTAACATATTTATTAAATTGAAACAATAGAAATATAAATTAAAATAAACTAAAATTCTTCATTAATATTTATCGATACTAAATGTAATTTAGTATTCTTTTTTATTTTAGTGTTGTTAATTTTAATATACGAAAAACAATGAAAAATAAATAATTTGAAATTTGTTATTTTTAATTTGTAATGGAACCAGCTATATTAGAATAGTAACTTAATAATGTGATGTTGGTTGAATTTATTGTTCGCTTCGTGTAGTTTAGGAAGGAAAGAAAAAATGACGCTGTTGATCTCCGTGAACCAAGTTTATTTTGATTGCCGACGTTTCGGACGTTTTTAAAAGATACGTCCCTTTTCAAGGCATTTTTAATAAATTATTCAGTTATTGCGGATTAACATCGTCAAATGGAAAGCTACCATGTAGCCGAACGAAAAAAAATCGTTTTCTTTTCTCTCTCCATGATCGAGCGATTTTTTTTCGTTCGGCTACATGGTAGCTTTCCATTTGACGATGTTAATCCGCAATAACTTTATAGTTTATTAAAAATGCCTTGAAAAGGGACGTATCTTTTAAAAACGTCCGAAACGTCGGCAATCAAAATAAACTTGGTTCGCGGAGATCAACAGCGTCATTTTTTCTTTCCTTCCTAAACTTAATAATGTATATAAATAAACAAAAGAGTCCCGTAATTTGGTGAATAATTAGTAAAAAAGTTTATATATATTAAAGAATTATTATTAACAAATGTACAAATTAAAAATATTTGTACAAAAATATAACACTAAAATAGGTTTTATCACAAGCTATATTTATGATTTTATTCGATACTGCTTCAATCAAGCTGTAAAAACAGTCGATATAATGAACGTTTTGATAATATACAAGACATTATTTATTTCTTTTGAGTAAATTAAACAAACGCAGAAATCTTTATTTACAAGACCTGAAACTTCTTTAAAAACTTAGTGATGAGCCGTTTGACGAATGTTTATAGCAAAAGTAATTTAAAAAATATTTCATCCGTTTTTTAAGGCAATAAGATTTAAATTTAATAAATTAAATATTTCGACTACTTTTTTCATTCTCAACCATCGACTATCCTTCTGCGCAGGAAATCCCGCGTAGTACGGGGGGTTGACCTTCTACGCCCGTCGAATAATCGATACCATAAGGACACACTTCGGACAAATACCTTTGTATTCCGTTTTGGCCTTGACTCAAACTCCAAATCAGCGCTATCTTGCGCGGAGGTTCCCGGTAACTGTCTACTGTTTCTGTCTGCAAATGCATTTGGTGCACTGGCTGGCGGCAGGAGCACATCATGCTTGAAGCCGATGTGGGTCTGAGAGGCGCCAACTACCTCCTCGTAAGTGGGCAGTGGCGCCTCAGCGAAGTTGTTAAGAACGTCTTCGCGTTCCGATGCTTGTTCCTCAAAACCATAGCGCGACGACATGCCTCGACGAGAGCCGAGTGGCTGACTGAGCCCGCGGCGGCCCTGAAATACGGCGTCTATTCGCCGCCGCGCGTGCCGCAACGCTCTCTGGGTTATTCCCAACAAGCGGTGGGGATTCCCTGACGTCATCCGATGCGGTAGGGGTAAACCATGTAAGCGCCGTCTGCCGAAAATATACACGCATCAATAGTCTTGGTGCCTTCTGGATTTTTTTGGCGCTACAGTGTCTGTGTCTACACCGTCTAGGGAATACCAGCCGGATTGGACGGAAAACATGAAAGTTTTGGGCATAGGTTATATTATTTGTATTGACAAAAATATTCTTTGTCGATGCGTTTTTTGCCAATAAATTTTACGTAGGAAGTTTGTGAATATAACCTACTTTCTTTTTACAAACAATGTTTGATAGTATTATTGATTAGCGATAGTATAGGTTTTTATAATGGCAATTTTGTCGAATACGAATACTTAGACACAGGTTGACAACGTACCACATTACGTGAATTTAGTTAATAGAAAAGTCATATATCAATACAGATTGCTGTATTATTGGCATTAGCATTGTTGATAATAAATAATTGTTGATACATATTTTCAAAGTCTTAAAAGTTTACAAACAAAAATGAAGTCAAAATGTTCGAACTTATAATGAAGTTATTTTATTGAAAAATAAAAGCAAAATATGAGAATTCCAATTTAAGAATTTTAACTTACAATTATTAATAGGTAGAAATTCATTTTGCCAAATATCTATTTTTTTCTCTGCATTTTTTAATGAAATAAATTCAATTCTGTCACACTATAAATAGTGATATTGTCTGGGTGCGTTTTCTCTTAAAAATTTGAAAAGGTATTTAATATCAGTAATACTAATGTCGATAATGAAGGAACCCGTGTTATTATGGTTTACCGTCTGAATTTTGCGGGTGCTTATCCAGAGTCCCGTTCGGTATATGAATTCAAATTATTATGATGTTGATAAATGTACAATAAATTATTATGACTCGAAAAAATATCAAAAAAATATTGTCATTGAAAAATCTTAAGTAACTATATTTTAAATTCGTTCTGTTAAACTCTAAAATCTTTCTATTTTTATAATTACTTTTAAGTATTTTGCAATGTATTAAATCTTGTTGAAGATCAATTATTATTTTTCTTCTTATGATAAATAGATAGATAGATAGGTAGATAAATACATTGATCAACTGTTATTTTGTATTGAAAGCACAATTCCCCTAATACATCACATGAAAAGCCTTCAAATTTTATGAATCTGACTAGTCCCGGAAGTGATCTACTGCAAAATAAATTTCCTACTGCAATAAGTTTTAATCGATTCTTATAAATAAAAGCTGTCTTCAGACATAAGCTTGTGGCGAAAAAACCGCACAAATGGGTTGAAATCGCCAATTTTCTGTAAGGCAGGGAGCCACCATCCCTATTATTTTTAATAAATATTATTTTCATTATTACAATTATTCTCTTTAAAAAAATTGTCGATTATAACCCCTTTGTACGGTTTTACCGCGGTCAGCTTTAGCCAGTATACGCCTCCTATTTGTGTAAACCCAATAAAACTTGTTTAAAAAGAGAAACATATTTGCAACTGGTTTTCTTAAATATTATTTTTATTATTATTATTCTCTCTGCCTTACAGAACATTGGCGATTTCAACCCCTTTGTACGGTTTTTCCTCCACCAGCTTATGCCTGAAGACCAGCTAATTGCAGTAGGGAGCCATTTGGTTAATTATTATTTAAAAAAAAAATTATTTTGCAGTAGATCACTTCCGGGACTAGCCAGACTTATAAATTTCAAAGGCTTTTCGAACCACTTTACCAGCACTTGAGGATTTCCCAACCACATTTAAGGATTTTCATAGATGTATCGCGGGCATTTTTCATCATATTTTATTGTATTCTTAACCATAAAAAAATTAAAATATCACAAAAATAGATTGATAGATATATTCATAAATTGTACAACAAAGTACAAAGGTTAATAATACATTTAAATGTATTTTCAAGGTAAATAATATAACACCTCTGAGGATTAAAGTAAAATCTCTTAAGCTTTTATTAACGCCTCTAGATGTTAAAAGCAGAGGCGCGGGATCCTAGGCCTTTAAAGATCTACGCAGACCTCACTCTGTTACTAAATACTGGGATAGTTCGAAAAACAAAGGTACCTGGGACCTCGCGTAGGTGGAGCTCCTTGTACAGGGCGGTATGAAAAACTACGAAGATATTTAGACAAACATAAGACAGGAAAGTGCCATTTTCAGTAGCTTGTAATAAAGTTGATACTATCTTTTATGGCGTATCATCATCCAAAATGAGATATAATTCATTCAATAATATGAATATAATATAGATAAAATTGAATACTGTTTATATAACAAAGAAAATCAAATTAATAGAGTACAATATTTTACCAAAAGTTTATTTAACATATTTTGTATACAAAGCTGCCATAAAATTTAATGAATTACAGAACTATGAATGATTAATTTTTTAATTATTTATTGTTTAAATAATATAACGGCAAGTTAGTAAATCGAATTAATTTCTAAGTGATGCTAGTACTGCAATGTAAGATAGTGTTGTTTTTATGACCTAAAAACGTAAATATTCATTTATAAATAATTAATATTTTATATCTTGTATTTTATATTTAATTATTATTATAATAATTTATTACAATTCCAAAATTTTCGTAATTCATAACATAAAACTTTCCTGCTGTTAAAATAGAAGGTTTCACGCATCGTACCATCATAATTTTCAATAAAGATTTTGCTTTTTGTGATATAAAGTACCATTCATTCATATATCTGGTAAAAAATATAATTAATTTTATTTTACTTTATTTTGTTTTAATTTTTAAATTACAATCAAATAATTTTATACATGTCCTACATGTATAAAAATATGTTAGAACTATGATCCAATATTTTTTGACCTGGATAACTTAAATAAAATATATGTATAAAGAGTCCAATCTCCATCATAGTCATTCTTACTAATTCTAAAGGTTCACCAAGATATTCCATAGTCTGCAACGTACAAGCAAAAAATAATTTACACAAATGTAGTTTTCTATCCATAAAATTAGATTTTACTTACTAAGATTAGACCAAGACTAAGGCTTACTATGGAACAACCAATAATAATGAGAAAAGTAATATTATATGAAGCTTCTATTAAGTCTAAAAATCTATATTCATATTTTCTAATTAATATTACATTTATATGAGTATAAACCATAAAAATTACTTAAATTATAAAATAAATTCTATGAATAGATAAGGTTGTATATAATTGAATATGACGGATAATATTTTTTAATTTTTAAGTTAGCTGCAATTCGTCTAAGTTTTACGGTGAAATTTCTGTAACGATCAAAGAAAAATTATAAAAATTTTATAAGCCTACTAAAAAGTATATTTTCTATTAAAAAAATAAGCAATAAAAAAATTTGTATACCGTTTAAATTACCTTAATTATAAATAAAAAAATGAAGATACTAGAATTATCAAAAATAGCTTATCACTGTTTCAATCGGAAAATAGAAAAAATATAAGATAAGACGAAAAAAACTATTTGTAGCTTATTTTTTAAGGATAAATTCTATTGTCCATTTAAAAGTATTAGACTGCTTTAATCATACTTGAACAACATACATTCATACTCAACTGTAAGGCTGATTTATGTAAATGAATAGTTTTAATTATTAGTTTATAAGCAACGTCATTATTTTCGTTATGAAATTTTGTTGCAATTTGCAATCGATGCCTAAAAAAATATATATTATTTTCATATAATACGAGTAACATCTTAACTTCTTTTAAAGTTTTTTAAAACTGTGACCATGTATGATCATCTAGTTATGAAAGTTTCTACTAAATGAAAAGACATGTTCGTAATCTGAAAAACTTTCAACATGATTTGTTGTGTTAAGAAACATCTTTTTATTTTTTTAATAATTCTATTTTTATACTACAATCTGTAAAAAAAATATATATATATAAATATATAGACAAATATCTTACTTGATGATGGATAAAATTCCAAGATTTTGATGAACAACTGCTGAAAACGTAGTATCGATGCTCATGAGTACAATAACACTAATGGTACTAGCTATGCAATATGCTATATATAACTGATAATAATATTCAAATGGATCTATGAAATATTCTGCTTTTACTATCAAAATTTTTTGACGTGATTCATTTAAAGGAAAAATTAAATCTAAAAGTACTGGTATAATTGTTGACTGGCTAAAGGCTAATCCAGCAAGAGTCATATATGCTAAAAATCAAGAAATTAATAGCAAAATTAAGTTTATATAGTTCTTAATGTTTATATGATTATTTAGATGTACAATTTTTGAGAAAATTAATTATCAATAAGTAGGAAATTATTTTACGTTTCTAATTTAAAAATGTATTAAAAATGTTTTCCCGAAATTAAACAAAATAAATTAGTTTGGGTTTTTTAATAAATTTAAAAATTAATCAGTGTTATCTTGAAGAACGACAATTAAGTACAATATAAGTCTCATAATCACAACTTCACGATGCATATGAAACATGATAAACAGTTTACAAATAATTTCGAAGAATGATTTCAGTTATAGAAGTTAATAAATTTTAATAAACACACAAGTTTATAAGTTATCCGCGGAAAAGACAAATGTGAGAAATAATAACTGCAAAAAACTTTCCTCTCTAAAAGTTAAGGAGTAAATCTATGTCAAAATTTATTCCTTAGCAAGATTTATTTCTTACAAGGAGTAAATTTAAAATTTATGAGGAGTAAAATTCTTGATTTTATGTAATTTACTCCTTATAAGGAGTAAATTTTAAATTTTACTTTTTATACGGAATAAATTTTAAAATATACTCTTATAAAGTAGTAGATCTCATTACGGAGCAAATTTTTACATGAATTTACTCCTTAACTTTTAGAGAGTAGCTTATTACAGTTATTAACAGTTGTTGTCAATAGTTGTTCATAATTTCTCACATTTTTCTTTTGCTTTAGGATACAGACGAATTACAGGATAAGTGGATGAAATATGCTACTGCAAATAATGTATTTGACGTTTATAATTATTAAAAAATTTGTTGACAAAAAAGTCGCTACTCAAGTTTTTTTTATTTGAAATATTATATAAATCTCAACTATATAAATCTCTGGTAGAAAATTTACCATACTTTCTGGCTACTGGACTAACTAGCGTCCAGATATTTTAGCAAAATGTGCTCTTATGTGTTATCATAATATGCTCAGTATTCACCAGAGTCCGACCAGAATATGTTAAATGATTAATGCATCAAAAGATTCGTAACCTTAAATGTACAAACATAAAAACAATCCAATCTATTTTATTTGACATTTATTAAATCTAATTAGACCCTGGTAGAAAATTGACTACCAGTTGCCCAGAATATCTTAAATTTTCTGTTCAGTGGGCAGATTCTGTTAACATACTCTGCCCAGAAACCCCGTGTACTGGTGACGTTTTCTTGGCAGACTCTGCCCAGATTCTGTTAAAAGTAAAATAAGATTGATTTCTCGCTATATAGCAGAGGGAGAGAGGCAGAGAGAGAGAGAGAGAGAGAGGTTCAGTCTCGAGAATCGCTACTGACACAGAATGCTTTCAGATATCCTTCAAACGTCTTAAAGACGTCTTAAAAATGCCACGTGCTATTAGGATTATTCTTAGGCAGATTCTGTTCAGAAAATGTCTCCAGTGCATAAGGTTTTTGGGCAAATAATACATTTTCTGCCCACTGAACAGAAAATTTAGGATATTCTGGGCAAAAAGTGGTCAATTTTCTACCAGGGATTACGATACAAAAAATAAAATTTGTTTAACGAAATCCATAAGCTTTTAAATTAACTTTCGCATACTTTTTCCAGTCACCCTATGCGATGGAGCCTGAAACTCAACTTTTACCGACCGAGTAAAAACTGTAAATAACTGACGTATGAACAAAATTTTTTGAATATTAACAAAATTTTTAAAATCATGGAGATAATAAGAAATTTCGTTCAAATACCATGCATAAACGATTCAAAATATTGGCTTAAAATTTTGTACAGTATTTGAATGTATCCTTACAGAGGGCACCTATACCATGGATTTGCTTATTTTATAATATATATTTTTTTAATAGTCAACAAATTATATATAATCTGCATAATCGGTAATAAAGTGGGTTTCCGACTCCGCTAACTGAAACTGATTAAAAAATTATGGATGACTTATACCAACGTAGCCCACAGACATAGTTTTGCCTTGTATTGCATAATCTCGTAAAATAGATCGCTCAGCTGTATCTGTTATATTAACCCAATATTTGGCTACTTGCTCGTGCACTTTAAGAATCTGAACAAATAGAATTAATATATAGCACTTTATAAAACAAATTCTTTTACAGATAAAGTAAATGTTTATTTCTGATATTAATAACACTTACTTTCGATTCACTTATAATTGATACATAGTATTTTAACAGTATGACTAGTGAATAGATACATCCTACAATATTCTCACCACAAAGACAGAAATCTACTCCACACCAAATCCGGACTGCATTTGCCTTATTAAATAAATTATTGGAAATTGTTGAAATAAAATAAAATTATTATTCTATTCTAGAAATTTATTAACATTTTTTTAATTTATACGATTACTGAAATAATAGTGATGATAATTTAACAATAATGATAATAATTGACGGAATTGGTTAATAGTACATTTCAATACGGGTTTGAAAGGTGTATTTGCTTCATAAAACGTTTTTCGCCCGAGCGAAGCGAAATCGAAAATGCCAATCGAGACAAAAATCACCTTGCATACAAGTATAAAACTATTTTATGCCATGAGAGCCAAAAAATGATCTCAAAGTTAGGATTTTGAGACTAGAGTGGCAAAATACTGTACATACGTGGTATGGTTCTTCCATAAGAAAAGCTAAATAAAACCTTTGCTATCATTTACACATATTGTGATAGGACTGACATATCTTCTTAGTCTTAGTGTAAGATATGATAAATTAATTTTATTAAAATGCTATTTTGTAAAGTTATTCTTTGTTTCTTCGTGTTCTAGTTTTTAGTAAATAGGTAAACGTATAGACGAAAATTAATGATACTTCTTTAAAAGATGATTGATATACTATTTTTAAAAAAGTACATATTCAAAGTCTTGTAGTAAAACTCAGTCTTTCAAAATTCATTCATCTTTCTTATTAAAAAAAAAAAAAAAACAAAAAATGGAAATATAAAAGCAAAGTGTCAACTCTTTTACTTTTACTTTTAAGTTATCTACGTCTTTTATTTTTGAAAAGGTAATTCGTTTGTGTTATTAACTCCATTAAAATTAATAGTTTAAGAAGCTGGAAATATAAAAATCCGGACTTGTAATTATCAGCGTTTTGTGTCGTAACTATTATGGGTACCTTTGGTTGATTTATATTTTACGACAGTTTGATAAATAACATTTACTGGAATCATATTCAAAATTTGTTTTTAAATACCAGATATAGCTAGAAAGATGTTTGTAAGGTTACGTGACAATTCATCTATTTAATGGGACGCGACCTCGATTGTAAGTCTAGGATTTTTTTGAAATTATTATTAGTTTTATAATGTATCTAATGGGTTGATCGTCTCTCTAATAGTAATAGCTAGGAGGCTCAGCTCATACAATCATGCAAAGTATGAAAGGTTCCTAAAAATCTAGAAAATGTTTGAAACTGTATAATCTAACAGAATTTATTCCGGGAATTAGGCGATATTGCATTTTCAGATATTAGTTAAAATATAAATTAAGTTAATAAGTTGTAATGAATCTATTATATTTATTGGCTCCTTAATAGTAATAACTTTTATTTATTGACTCTAATAGTAACAACTAAGTGGCTTAGCTCCTAAAGTAATTGTACATAATTTTTTTAATATAAACAAAATTAATGCTTCAATTATACAGCTACTACAAAGATTAAGAAAAACAAAAATTAAGATATGTTTAAAGTGGTTTTGTTAGATTATTTGAAGGGCGTTACTTCAAATATTAAAATTGCTCTATTTATGAGTACGTATAACCATAAGATAACAGATATAATTGAAACTTTGGGGGAAGTATCATACAACTAGTAAGAGCTCTAATCTTTTAATCTAACGATCAGTGATTTCCAAACTAGAGCACTTCATTTATTTTCTAATTTTAATGATTACGGTGTACTAGGAAAGTATTTCCACACAAAATATTTCCATACAAACTAGCCATTCTAAACACTTTATTTTGCTCTGTTTATATTATAATTACATGAAACTAATATTACATAATGACATCATTATATTATTAAATTTGATATTTTATCCGTTTTTGAAACTTTAAACAATGTATTTACAAGAGGAAAATGTCTTATGCGATGATTTATAGGTGGTTAATTAGTAAAAATTTTCATATCATATTTAAAAATACAAATTTTATTCTTTAATAAAATTTAAAATAAAGATTTTACATACTATTATCAGTAAGATAAGTATATTAGTTTCCTATAAAAAATTATGATAAACCTAATCAATGACAATCTTTTTTCTTTTTGAATGAAAGTTTGTTAATACAAAGTTTAAAAATTTTATTTCAGTTTAAAACTTACTGTAGGAAACAACAATGCCAACAAAGTGAAAATCACTATTATTCTACGAAGAAGATTTTCATTTCGAGATCTAAAAGGCCATAAACCTACAGTAATCAACAGTACCTCATTAATCTTAAAGTATCTAGTGTTGTAAACTTCTTCAATTTCTTTTTGATTCATTTTTTTAAATGTTATTATATAATATCTAAGGTGATGTAATTTCAGATTCTAAATAGAAAATGAATGTTTTTGTTGTAGTTCCACGATTGTTAATTTGTTATTCAACGACAGACGTATCATTAATAAGTCCTTAACTTTATGAAAGTCTACTATGACATTTTAATGGCGTTATAGGCTAAAGAAAGACGGTTACAGCTAGACAATTTGCATGTATTATATTGTTGTATCTATAGCTTTTAATAGTTTCTTTGAATTGAGTGAGTTTTATTTTAGATTTTTACTCGAGTTACTACGTTTCCTGGATTTTTGAACTACAAAAACTATTTAAAATTTTAATATATCCTTTAACTTATATTTTATAATATACAGTAATAATAAAAACATAAAAAAACGTAAAGAAAAACGAAAGCAATGAATGCAAATAAACTTTGAAAAAGTAATTATTGTATTAAGGCGATGAAACTGAGTTAAATTCTCTAAAAATAAAATATTTATTTCTTTTAAAAATAGTATAACACAATTTTGGTTAATATAAAGTCTTTTTATTTATTATATACATATAGTATACTATTTTCGCACTTTCGAGTATAGTCTCTATTGAGCTCATACCTCTGATATTGCCCACTGCAAGAATCCTTGCATTTTTGCTTCTGCAGCTCTTTATATCAAGTGAAAATATTTGTTAAGGATAACACTATACATATTTCTTGGATTACTTTGCTTGAAAAATTAATAAAAAATTATTATATATACTTATGCGCGTAACGTTAACTTTCAAGTAAATTATTGCTAATATAAGTGTATGTAATAAAGTAATTTACTATTTTTAGGAACAATAAATATTTTATTCAACCCTTTGATTCTCACTGTGAGACATGGGTAACATACAAATTTCGGAAAAAGGTGTTATAACAACTTTATTTTTATGTACTTACCAATCGACCTAACTTTTACGATGATAATTATTAATCAAAAGAGGATACAAAAAATAAAAAAGAAATAAAAATATATTCTAAAATAAAAAGAACAAAATTTAAAAATTCAAAACAGCTAAAAATTATTTTAAATTATAAAAAAATGTTCAAAAAATGGAATCTTGCTTTATTTTATCTTCATTGTGGTCCTTGTTGCGTTAGAATAAAGTTGATTAATTATTTTTTTTTAAATCCCGAATATGTAAATGGATGACGTCAGTGTAATCATGAAATTATTAAAATTGTCGATAACTGGTAGCAATAGTTTATTGTACTTTTAAAATAGTGACTTAATTAATCGTAAAAAATAATTCAAGTATTATTAATCCGCTGACTTCAAGTGCCCCGTATGGTGAGCAAAGATTTATAGTAAATGTCTTTTCCCCTGTGTAAAATCAAATTTTCAACTTTACAAATGGTGCAGCCAGGCAACTGCCAGATTTTCGCTATAATATATACAGATTCGTAAGGAAATTTAATGATAGAAGTTTAGATCCTTTTCAAATGCAATAAGATGAAGAGATAACTGAGGAAGCTGTCAAAATGAAACTTCAATCGAGTTCCACTGGGAGCCAACAAAGAGAAATAGAGGTGAGTAAATCAGCGAGCATTTTGATCGTAAAGTAAAAAAAAGTAAAGAATGAAGAAAAGAAAAATGTGAAAAAAATGTTCAGGTTAAATAAAATTTGCTTAAATACTTTAGATTAATAAATCAATAAAGAATAAAGCTAATTGTTTCTCTGACATTGGTGTCCGTTTTATTATAGGAAGTAAATGTTATTGCGTATACTTATCTTGTATAAAACTTACATAGAAGTTTAAAATTAATAAAAATTGTAAATTAAAAAAACATTGATAATAAAAAGGTTTGTTTTTAGAGATTTACAACTTATATAACATAAATATTTAGAGAAATCATTATTTTCTCAGAAAAAGATTGGGAATTGGCACATAAATTAATTTTTTTTCATACCCTGGTCGAAAATTCGACTCCCCTCCCTATGTACCTGCGTCGAAAGTCGATGTTTCCTCCGTATCGGTGCGCAATCTAGTCAACCGGGATGAAAAAAAATACAACTTCCGCTCGTTATCCTTGGGCTCACGCAACCGCGATTCGTGCAGTGAAAATGTAAATAAATAATATTATTAAAATGTAAATAAATAATAACATTGTTTTGATTAAAAATAGTTGTTTTCGATACAAGTGTGAAAAAGTTGATTCTGGCATGAGGGCGTCTTTACCGCCCGAGCGCAGCGAGGGTGGTAATCGCCTGAGTCAAGAATCAATTTTCACACGTGTGTCGAAGAATATTTTTTGATTCCGTGTGCGTAAAATAGCATTTTACGCATTTTTCAAAATGCGTAAGTGCTATTTCACGCACACGTGAATCTAAAAAACATTTATTTTCTAAGTTAGACAAATACAACTACAACTGACATTGTAACTGTGGCGCACTTATGTACCCTCCTGTATATGTAAATATGAAATTCTAACCTCAATTCTGATCATTAGAAGGAAAGATTGTCGGCTGTGCTAATGTGTATCAAATATTAAATTATTTACAACTGTTACAATGAATAGCAACGACTGTCCATACGATAACAGCACTGACGAAGAGGAGACAATTCGTGGTTTCGACAAGGATTTACTATTTATTTTGAAGGATTTACAAAAAAAGTAAGTTCACATATTTCTCTGCTTTTTTGTATTCAAAATTTTTGCTTACATGTTATACATTTTCCAGATCTTGCTCATTTTTTGAATCTGTGGCGCACTGGGATAGATGTATTGAGCTTACTAACATAAAATGCTCTCATGATGAAGATAAAGATGATAACATCCGCTAACCAACAACCCTCACTTCGCTCGGGTCCTAAATGTTAGCGGATGATAAAAGTCCTTCGCGCTTAGCTTGTTATTATTGTATATAATGCGCATCATTAGCCCAGCTAGATAATTATTTTTCCACACGACGTGCAGGAAGTTCGTTTTCTCGCATGCCCGGTCGGAAACGCGTGCATTAAAACAAGCTTTCCGCACGTTGTATAAAAAAATTATGTATGATACATGGGCGATAAAGTGATGTTTACCTCGTGTTAACGTTTACGCACGAGCGAAGCGAGCACTTGTGTCGTAAATAACTATACCTGAGATCCGAATTTCATTTTAAATTACCTCGTATCGTCATTTCCAAAAGAAGAATGCTGTTTTTTTTTTTTAGAAATTCTGACTAAAATATTAGTAATAGTTTTGGTAGTAATGATAGTGATTCTACTAGCTGTTATGAGAGAGAGAACAGATATTTTTTATTATTTTATCTTAAGGTAGAATCCTATCTGATACTATTTAAGTATATATAACGGCAGTTGATAAATAACAAAAGATTAATAAATAAAGGATAACATTTGCCACGAATTAATAAAATATAGATGATAAAGTCAAATCAAATAGATACAGAAGCCGAGTGTAGTAACGCCAAAATCGTAGTAACATAGAAAATTCATTGATACGGTCGTTGTTAAAGTCATGAACACGCTCATAAAATAAATAAATGAGTAACGCCATGATCTCGGGAAGTGCTATCTTGAGTTTCGTGTTCGAAATAAACAATTAAATTTTCTAAAAGTTATCTAAATTATCTAACTAGGAGAGACCCGGGTGAGATTCGGGTCATAAATTTTCTTGGGGAGGCCTCTTACTGCCTTCAAGTAGTTATACACGATTACCGATGGACGAAATGAGCGACAACATATTCATTATGAGCATTAATTTCTTAAAAAGTAAAACTATTTGTTGTGCTATTTTATGCAAAGCATGTCATAGAATGTATAAACATAGAATTTGTTGTACTCTAAGTATCACTATGTATAACAAAACATACTTCCTTACTCTGATGATATAAATGATACGACCTACATTATTTGAGTATCATCTATATGTAATTAGAGTAAGGGAGGATGTTTTGTTATGCTTCATAATGATACTTAGGGTACGCTAAATTCTATTTTAATGTACATCTTAAGTATATTATGTAGAAAAATAGTGTAATCAACATAGTGTAATTAATATTTATTATTATTTATAAATACTTAAGCTTTTACACACTTTGTATTTTGCTTTTTTTGTACTTTTAAAGAAATTTTTTCGAAGATTCTTTGTATTCCTATAGGTTTGTTTTTACATTAGTTTATTTAAATTAGCCTCATAATAAAAATAAATAATAACTGATCACAAATATTTTTTTAATATTGAATTGCAATACTGTTGATATTTATTATCAATTTTCCTGATTTTTAAATGCTCTTGAAATAAAGTTTATAAACTTTTTTCAATCTGAATAAGTTAATATGCTACCGTGAATCTGTATGTTATTTAAAAATCATGAAAGCTTTAGGTAGTGTATAAACATATCATGGAAAAAACCTTCTGCTGCAGAGGGATATGGAAGTACTTGGTAGTGATAAAATATTAAAACAGTGTGTTTATACTAGAAAAGTGAAAATACAGTTTATTGGAAAAAATATAACAGAGCCTAGCTTTATTTAAAAGAACAATAAACATATTAGAAAAATATTTTGAAAAATATATAAAAAAATTAACATTTTTTTTATTTAATTCTATTGCATTGTCATCCAAGACCTAAACGATGCTTCAAACCGCAAGCCTCTAGCTCATCGGGAAATTGGTTAAACATCGATTGCAAAATTCCACCCGAACAGACAGACAGACAGACAGACAGACAGACAAGGTTGAAAGCGAGTTAATAAAAACGTGGTAAAAAGAACTAAATATGTAATACCATTACTATATAAAAATACTTCTAAATAATGAAAAAATTATGTTTAATTGATGAAAATATTGTGAAAATATAAAAAAAATATAAGAATGTGAAAATATAAACAAGAATTTTTTTCAAATAACGTCAAAATGATGAAGAACCGCTATTCTAATAATAAAAAACTAAACAAACATGTAGTAAATCTTCATAAAAAATATTAAACACAGTAAATAAAATTAATATTAGCAAAATCTGATTCTTAGTTTTTTTGAATTTTATTAAATAATTCTATTTTGTATCATATATTTACTACAAAAGTTCTACGATATACTCCTGTAAAACTTAATATTGGAAAACTTTATTCATCATCTGGAATAAGCTTTTTCGAAATTTTAATCTTTAAAGGAAGCTAAAACTGTAATATAGGATAATGTAGTTTTAATTATCTGTAAAATATAATAAGTTAATAACTCAATCAACATTTTTATATTTTAATAGTTAAAGTTTTCAATTTTACATTTCCATAATTTTGATAGTTTAATACGTAGAATTTCCCAACAGTTAAGGTAGAGGCTCTCAAACATCGCATCATCATTATTTGTAATAAAGTTTTTGCTTTTTGTGGTAAGAAATACCATTTATTCATGTAACTGTAAAATATGATTAAATAGTTATTGTGTCTTCACATTGAATAAGAAAGAATGTAATCGGACTGATGAGGTCTATCGTTTTGGAAATAATTTACTCCAATTTTATTTCTTTTCCAAAAATATAATAATACGCGCCATGAATTCCCCACATATAAACTAGCGCATCACTTATAAAAGTATATCACTTATAACATATAAAATCCTTTTTAAAAACTCACATGTTTTTGCCAACAAACTCAAAAGCATTAAAATGCAACCGCAAGATACCTTAGTTAGCTTCGACGTGGCGGTGCTATTGCTCTTCACAAACTTTCCAGTGACAGATACTATCAAAATGGTAGAAAGCATCCCTAACCTACCTTCGAGCCTGTTACCACAACTAGAACACTGCCTTACCAATGCCCTTTTCATACTTAACAATCAATTCTACTAACTACAAACAAACTTCAGGAACAGCTATGGACTCACCTATCTCATTAATCATTGCCAACATCGTCATGGAACATTTTGAAACTCAAGCTCGAAATGATGGAGTCGTAATATACGTGATAGTGACTGTATTTCCAGGTTTTTGTTTAAACATTAGTTTTATAATGAATCTATTGGGTTCTTTGGCTTTATTATAGTACTACCTAGGAGGCTCAACTCATATAA
>JAPYZA010000542.1:0-28083 GCA_030522685.1 Eupelmus azureus | reverse complement strand
TTTGTTTGTAAGAACCAAGTTATTTCGATGTTTTTTAATGGATTTTAGTCTTTAATTATATATAGTTATCATCTTAAAGCTTAAAACATAGCTTCTTATACTAGAGTAATGAATTTCTTCTAACGCATGAACAGTTTGTTCAACGCAAAGATTATAATTTTCTGAAAGAATTTCAATTACCATTTTTAAGTGTCTCAATAAGTTCGTTTCAAAGATAAAAAATTTGTTTAATGAATAATTCAAGCAATCACTTCTTTTCAATTCTGAAAACAAATTATCTTCATATATGTGTTGTAAAAGTACACTACAATTTACTGTCAGTCAAATTTTTTATTCTTTATTTTCATCGTACTTGCAAAGTTTAAGATAAATATTGAACGAATAAAAAAGCTGGTAGTATTTGTTAAATATTGAACGAATAAAAAAGCTGGTAGTATTTGTTTACATCATATAAGGAATATTAATGATTTGTAATAAAATATTCAAGATATCCAACTAAAATGTACGTTCAATACAAGCAGTTTAAAACAGTTATGCAATCAATTTTTTTATCCTCTCCTATGAAAAACGTGCACATATTTACCGTGATGAAATATTTGCGCACACGAATACACAGTTAGAACTTCCAGATAAACATAACTTTCATTCACGACCATCACTCACAAACCAACTTCTAACTCTTCCCAACTAATTAAAATTTCTCCTTGAACCCCACTTTAATATCAATAAAACACTTCTCGCTTCCATTCCCAAATCTCCACCACACTCACTCCATCACTTCCACCAAAAACAATCCACCAGCCATCCCATCGATCCACGCACACAAAAACCTCTCATTCGCCAAACAAAAAGCACACTCCGCGAACCCTCGAGAAAACACACGTCCCGAACATTAGCATAATCGCTACAAACCGGCTATTAATACACGAGCGCGATACCAGATTCGAATATACGCCCCCGCGCTCGAAATTCAGACTCTACGGCCGGAACACAGCGCGCTCTTTTTCTGCCTTTTGTACGCGTGCGTTCGAGCCGGCCGGAAACTCGCGCTTCGGGGGGAGAAGGAGAGACGGCTTCGAGGAGCGGAAAAGAGGGTCATCGAGCTCCTTTAACACGATCATTACGCGCTCGCGCGCCAGTCATTTTCTTTTTCGAGGCCCGCGAATTTCACGCTTAATGCCATAGCCCCCACGCTGTATGTTTACCGGGCCTTTTTTTCTCTCCGACTATAACGCTGTTATTGTTCGCCGGCGCTGTTGTCGTAAGCAGCTCGACGAGCAATTATGACTTTCTTAATGTCGGGCGAGAGCTTTGGATCCTTTGGCTTTGCTTTCGTCTTTTGTGCGCGCACGCGGAAAACAGAAGAGGATAAGAAAGCGGGATGGCTCGAGGATTTTTCGAGAGCCGCGAATAGTGAGAGGATTCTTTTATTTTAACGGCGCATTGTAATTATGTTTGATTTCTTCTCGATGCGGCACCTGCGCTTTGTTGAAGGATTTTTTTGAAAGGCCTCGTGCCGATTTTCTTTTTATGTAATACAAGAGTTTGTCGGCGAGATTGTCGATATGGGCTGTTTGCTTTTCTCCGAGTGTTCGAACATTTGCCTTGGCGTTGTAATTTAGAGAGGGATAAGTTAAAACTTTATTATCGGAAAATCTTCGCTAATGTACTCGTGAAAGATGTACTCTCTTGCATTATTTCAGCGTTAATGATTAGAAAATCAACGTACTCGCGCTGTACGCGTTAATTTCCTAAAAGACCATAAAGTAAAATTTTTTGCAAAATTTCTTAATTTACATATTATTTGCAAGGATTAGAAAGCCGGTGCAAGGTCGGCGGGCATCCGTCGTCTATAGCATTACAAAATCTAAAATTAAAACCCTTTCGCTGAAAATTTGCATCTTCGTACACATAGACCGCTGGATCCAACGCACCTGCGCAATTAAGTTTTCCTTTCACCTCTGCCAACCTTCGACAATTACCGAGATAATTTACGCGTCGGCGCGACCAATTACAGCCCGCGCGAAATGAAAAATACAATAAGAAAAAAAAGGCGTCTAAGCCGCGATAATAACGAATCTCTCCCTCGGCTATTTTCCACGACGAAATCTTTATAAGACTCCGAAGGATTACGAGTTTCCCTGGTTCGCTGGATTTCAGCGAACAAGCGCCGAGAGTTTTTATTCTCGGTTTTATAGTTGCAGGCTGCGTGTATAAATCAATCAAAAGGGAAAGAAAGAATAGAGCCGATCTACATGCTTCAGTGGCTATTGCGATTATCTTGAATGACTGATCGCTCGCAACTAGCGTTGTGTCGTATTTACGTAATTCGTGAAATTGCTGCTGTAAGAGCGCCGCTGTCTAACATGAATTACCGAGTGTTCCGAGAAAAATAGTGCTTCTTTTTAATTTCTGAATGGATGAAATTTAATTAAACAAGATAAAAGGTATAATTATCGTAAATAAGGTTTCGAATAACCGACTTTTTTCAGAGTACTTTGCTTAAAGTTATTATCTTAAATCAAAAGGAATAGCATGTTAACAAAAAATCTTCGTACTTCGTCATTATTATAGTTATGAACACGGAATAATAAATTACAAATCCTTGAACAATAAAAATAAACAGTTTTCTCATTTCTCAACCCAAACCATATTCGGTCTCAAAAAATCCAACCAGAATCTTCCAAGTCAACCAGCTATACAACTCTCATTAACCAGCCCCCTCGCCGCTAACAATCACCCTCACTCCCAATCTAAAATTTCTCCGTCCACAAACTAACTACACCCGCTCTTTCGCCCGTATCCACTCGATTTTCCTCAGTCAATCCACAGTCGCCACGCGGTAAATCAATCAAAACGTCGCAGCGCATCGTCTCTTTTCCCAACCTCTCCATATACAAGCGGTCGCGCGACGAGAGAAAACCGTTGATACACAATCCCCGCAGTGATATTACACTGAGCACATGCTTCAGCTGTGTACTCGCCACCGTTTGCACGGAACCCGCAGTGTATACGCGCAGATTTATTCGAGAAGGAAATTTTCGTGGGCGCGCGCTACGAAGACGAACACACCACGTTTCCGTGTACGCGTGCAGTGTTCGTATAGCTTTCGGTGCGCGCACACCCACTGACTGTGTGGTTTTTCGTTTCGAAAGCAGCGCGAGAGCTCGAATTTTAATGCGCTCGGGCTGATGGGCTTTCGTGAGGAGGAATTCGAATGCGGTTTAATGAGAATATTAAGTGGGCGTAGGAGAGGCGAGCTTTCGAGGAAGTGAACATGTCGCGGTCGGAAGATGTATGAGAGACATGGGAGGCGATTTTTATTGTTTAGTTGGGGTTTAATTACAAGCGATAACTGGTAATTCGAATGTTAGCTGCGTTGGGAGGAATTGGTAAGTTTTTTTTAGTTGGTTTCGTTTACCATGGCTGAGGCCTCTTTTAGGCAACGTATATGGCGAGCTTTATCTCGACAAAATCGGAGTCACGGGAAATTAGAAAGTTGTATGAACTTTGTAATTATGCTTAATATTTAATCGATTTGAACATCGTTAATATATATGTTATACCTGTATGTAGAAGCGCATATGCATAAGTTTGCATAAAAAAAATTAATTTTCTTAATAAGGACGTTGTAAAATATTGCATTTATGGATGCAGAAAAAAATTCTTGCAGGAAACTGAAATTTAAAGCAACCGTTGCAAATAGCCGTCTAGACGTGCCATTCGTACGTTCATTGTTTAGATTGTGACTCATGCCACTGCGTTTTACTGAGAAATGGCTTTGAAGCAGCTGCTCGCTACTGTAACGTCTAACTTAAAGCACTTTGAGACATTCAGACATTATTCGTACTCTAAAATAACATTAACTTGTTATTAAATACATGCAATAACAATTAATTTTTAAAAAATTTATTCCCGCCGCATTCCCAATAAGTCCCAATTAGGACCTAATTAGACAGCCGAATTATTAATATAATAACGACAATTCGTTCGAATCCAACCAAACGTAAACGATTAAGCCTAACTAGCTCAATTTTTCACTCACAAGCCGGTCATTACACCCTTTCTACTCACAATTATCATACCGATTTCCCTGAAGACCGCAATCACGATCGGCATTCCAGACTTGCAACTCCTGGGCATGCGCGCAGGCGCAAATGCATTTCTGCGTAACGCATTAGCGCCGATAAAAATCGAGCCTACTCGTGCACACCAAATAAAAAGCCCTTAATACCATTCAATTTGCCGTATGTTCGACAATCGTAGAGCCGTCAGCGTCTCCCCCCCCCCCCCCCTAAAACAAACAAAAAGCCTAATAACATCCTCGCAGCACGCATGCACACGCAGGCATAATGGCCTAGCAATTACCAAGAAGCCCCATCACCTCCGCTTTTTCCCTAACGATCCTCGCGCGCTCGTGTACAGTCGAATGGAAACCGATCGTCATCGTCAAAATAAATCAAGCCGCGAAAATCGGCAAGCGCGGGCATTACGCTGCATTATACAGCTCGCGGGAGCGGATACGCGATCGCCGCTATCTTCTACAAGGTGATAAACAAGCCAACTAATTCGCCTTGCTCGGCTCTCCGGCTCTCCCGCCTAATCGGACTATTACTCCGAGCCGGCTCGCATGGGATATGAGAGCGTGAACGCAGCGCGCGTATGTATACGCATAGTGCATCGGCCGCGCGCGTGCGCATACCAGCATTTCGCGGAATTATTATGCAACGCGGAGGTCTGTGAAGGCATGCGATACGCGATCCGATATACGCCGGCAAGCGCCTGTTTGTTTGTCCCCGTCCCCTACTTCATGCTGTCTTCTCTAATATAAGGCTGGTTGGGAGCGCGACGTTTTTACGATCGGTTGAGATCGGTTAGGAGAGAGAGCGCTGAAATAGAAGCTTGCTGAGGGTTTGTTTACGATTGTTGTTTGGGATGCTAATTGGTATTGATTGGAGTCGATGCAAGCGGTTAAGTCGATTTGGTTTCGATCGCGGTGCAGCGCTGTGGAGGCTTTAGTGACGCAACCGATATTCATGAATTTTTAGAATATTGCGGGTTTGAGAAGCAAGTGATGTGGGTTGTTTTTGAATTGCAAAAATATGCGAGGACTTGGATGAATAAAGAGTAGTCGTATTTTAAAACGACTCTTGGCCGGTTTTACTATATGTACTATCATTTAGATGATTCCAAAAACAACATATAGTACCGTGTCATTTGCCTGGGAAGAAAAATAAAACCTGCAGAACTATCATTGCCCTGACAAAATCATAACAGTCTGCCCCTGCAAACTGTGCCCAACAATTAGCGGTAACTGCAATCTGTTCTCATTACAGCTCGTGATTTACGAGATCGCAATTACTCCCGTTGCACTCGCAATTAACGGCGCTCGCAACGACAATTACGCATCCCGAACGCAAAATCTCCATCCTCAAAACACATCGTCCTCTTCAAATTTCAAAAACATTCCACCGCAAATCGCACGCAACTCCCTCTTACCATCCATTACACCTCCACCGATTTTTTACCGATCTCGCGTTTGACCGGCGCTGCACCTTGCCTATGTAGCGGATCCCGCTTTACCGCGAGATTTTTCCGAATCTTCGAACCTTATGCGCCTGCGATTCATCCGGCTGCCGCTCTCCTTGCCAAGTGCGCGTGTATGTGGAGCTAACCCGCGTGTCCCCGATGCGGTTTCGATCCAATTTTGCCGCAAACGCGCCTATATAACCGTACGAAGGCGCGGATTTTTCCGAGCTCCCGATCGGGATTGCGCGAATGCTTTTTATAGGCTTGGAGCCTGTGTGCTGAATGAGGTTTTAGCCGGGATTATAGAGAGCGTGTAGGATACGTAGTTTGCGGTCGGTGCCGGCTAAACGATGGTTTTGTTGGATGCCTGTCATTTTAAATGCGGTCGGTGTTTAGATGTAATGATTATTTTTTTTTTTTATTTTATGAAATAAGCAGTGCTGTTATGTATCGCTTGTTTATTGTTAATTGGAATGTATATTTAGAATTGATCTTGTTAATGATTTTAACATTATTCGTTTTAAAATTTAATCATTTAATCTTCTATGGTACATGAAATATACACTTTCGAATTGAACAATGGCAGACATTCACATTCCACGTCTCTCAACTGTTGATACGAAATTCCGATTTAATTTTCCAACGTAACAAAGTGCATAAATCGTTTGTATCTTTGCTCCGCACACACTCGAGCCAAAAAAATTCCGAGATCTCGCGATTAAAAACGTTATTATTGAACGCGCTCCACAATATATCTTATCACATAATCCAGCGAAACTCTAAAGCCATTTTCAAAACAAGCGCGAACCGCATAAATTTAACAATACCCCGCTGAAACCACCTTCGTACCTCTTCCTTATCTCTCCAACCTGAATCAAACTTAGGACTATCTCAATGTCAACCTCACCGTAAAACACTCGCGCAACTACTTCCAAGCTACACTTCTCCATATCACCTCCATAACAATAAAACGCGCGCCTATATCTCCAGGCTCTACAGCCACTTAAGGAACTAAACCTCGGCTTATCTCACGCAGACAAGCAGACCTTCGAGGAAAATCCAGCTTCGAGTCTCGAAGATCTCTCCCTCTCTCGAACTTGACCGTGCGCCGATAAATCGCTCCTCTACTCTCGCCTCGCGGCTCTGTTTACAATAGAGTGCGCATTATCGCGCCTCTATATTTTTTTTTTCACCAGCTGTATCAGTGACAAATTCGACGATTAAGACGCTGCCGCTGCTGCTTTCTCCTCGCGGGCTCGTTGCGCGAGTTTTGTATCATATATACGCGACAAGAGTTATGGCGTTCGCGCTAGGAGAGAGCCTGATGTATGGCGTGCGGGGAATGGGACTTCCAGAGCGGGTTATGGACTCCAGAGTGGGACGGTTTTGACGGGGTAATTGATACGGTGATATGGAGACGCTTGCGTTGGACTTTTTTTTTCTTTTTTTTTAAGGCGTTTTGAAATGAGGATATAGTTTGAGATTTGGTTTTGTGCTTGCTTGAGTGATATGGTGAGTTTATGGGACGTTGAATAAGAGATGGAAATTGTAAAGGTTTCAGAACGGTTTAGGTTTTATGCTTCGTTTGATTTTGTATGACGTTATGGATATTGGTAATTTATGCAGAACCCAAGACATGATTAAATAGGTTATATTTAGTTTCTTGTAGATCAAAGATATTGCTTTTTGAAAACTCATAACCGACCTTGGTCGAGTCAAGCGTATTATTATTGTTTAATTTATGCAGTATGTATAATCATGTGCTAACCAATTTTTTATTTTTTTGTTTCAGGTGAGTAACGTTTGTCTATCCACTCGAACTCTTTGCTTTCCCAACTTTGGTAAGTTTCAAGTAGTCATTTAAGACAGCCTTCCATTTATGTTAATTTACGTTTTGTCATTTTTTATAAAAGAATTCAAACACTAAAAAAAAAATTTGAATAATTGGCATCTAACTCTGGTTAGATATTAATAGTGTAATAAATCCTTATTACGAGTACTTAGTTATTGTGAAATGGTTTTCATTGCCTCTAACTTATTACCTCACTGTCAATAGAGCCTATAATCTGTAAATTCTCATTACCGTGCAAAAGAGAATAGGCAGATACATCGCGCTGATTTATGATTCGCTGTATTTTCCGAAGGTCACTTTTATGAAATAAATAATTTTCCAAGAAAATACATGCATTATTTTAAAATGCACGCGTCAGGTACTACTTATGCATTGAAATTCTAATACTTTTATTTCAAATACAGAAAGGAATTTATGAATGCAAAATTATAGTCGTAAACATTTTACTATAAAAGACTCAAGCAGCAGCTCCCATAATACAAAACACAAAACGGCCTTTCACGCCCCGACAAAAATCACGATAAACACCAACCAAAGTGAATCTCCAGACCGCGCACAACAATAGCTCCCCCAAACAATCAACCGAATCCAGCCGTCAAACCCAGCCATTCTCGCACTCTCCACTCCCATATTCAAAACTCTCGGAAAATCATCGAATCCTCCTCTCCCGGCTCTCCGAACCTCACCGCGCATGCAACACATGTGCGCCTCGTGCAGTCCACGGGCTAGCTCAGAGCCTGGATCCGTATTAAAGATTATTGCCAGAGCGCTGCCTGACGCCTCCTTCTCCTCCCATCGCGCCTTGATTTACGCCCTCGATTCGAGAGCCCCGGCCTCTTGTATATCTCGAGCGTCGATCCGCTTCCTTTTCGCGGCAAAATCCGCAGTAACGGCGGCATCGATCACTCACACATGTGCCGAGAGAGGACCGAGCACGCCCGCGAACCTGGAAATTTTAACGATTTCTATCTAAGTGCTTTTCGAGAGCGGAAAGAGAAACTCGCGATTTTTCCGGTCGTTATTGGTGGTCGATGCAGATGCAATAAATTAGGGATTTTTTTTTGCTGCGGATAGGCTGACGGGATTTTCTCGGTGCCGTTTTAGGGCTGAGGTGAAACGGGGGTGGTGGGAGAGCGGTTGGGTTATCTGTCGGGATTATATTGGAAACGCGCTGTGAATACATAAGCTTTTTTTGTATACGAGGCTATATGGTGCTATTTACGGCTATTTCGTAAGCGGGCAGCATGTACATAGCCGCACTTCAAAAGCGATTTTTCAATTCCTCGTAAGTACGAGTTACGTGATTTTTTCCGATTCTCATGAAAAATGAGCGCGCCCGCGTTATGAAAATCTATGTCAAATAAACTGCCGGACCGCGTGCGTTCACCTTATACAGCTCTGCCTCGGCTATTTATCTTGACTTTCAAAAGCGACCTTGTAAGCCTCGCGCGAGAATTTTCAGTCGTAAACCGTTCCGTACTATTTGGAGCGCTATCCGCTCGCGCGCTCTGCTATACCTATACTTTATCCACTTTCGTAACAATAATCCCCGCCGCTGTTATATGAGCGCAATAATTTTGTCCTCGAGAAAACTGACCAAGCCGCGTCGCTCGTAAGTAAATCACGGCGATCGGCCAATATAAAGGTCTAAACTCAAAATCGATAAATCCTCCTAGAAAGTCGGCGTCATTTTTATCCGCGCCTGTTGTCCTATCCTCCGTAAATATAAACACACAATTCAAAGCGTAGACGCCGAGTGGTAAAGCGGGCAGAGGACGGTGACACTATCCGTTAAGATCCCGAGCGCGCTCGCCTACTTCGAGATGCATGCGCGCGCTCGCGCGTCGCCGAGCCGCGTGTGTATATATATAGGAAAAAGGCGCTTATCGATGTATACCATCACCCGGAAGTGGTACGAGAGCGAGCTTCGGTGGCGACTCTTTCCGAAGTGAAAGTGCAAGGAGACGAATCGATGATGCATCGGGCCCCTGGATATACAGTCCCGTGGGAGCTGGCTAAGCGGCTGGTGTGTAGAGCTTCTAGCGCGCCCCTATATCGCTATATGGGAGATTCAAGGCGGAGATAGGGATAGGCCCTTGATAGAGCATTGAAAGTGGCGGTGGAAAGATATTGTAAGAATTTTCTATGCGCCGTTTTGTGTGTATCGGCGGAGCGCGGTTATATAGATTATCTGATGTATTGTGGCCACGTGAAAGGATAGGTATATACGGGGATAGAGGCGGGCAAAAATTGAGCGTGTATATCGAGCGGCCCTGCACGCGAGCCTATTCAATGGAGGTGCTGGTTTTTTGCTTGTACCTCTCTTATATGTCAAGTTGGGCATTGTTGGCTGCTTTTTTAGTGAGCGCGCGGGCCTATTTAAATTGGCCAGGGTTGTCTGTTATGTTTTTTGTGGAGGGCTTTTTGCGGGGAAAAAGTTATGTAATCGGATGTTTGTGGAGCTATTAAAATTTCTTGTATTGTAAAAAAAATAAATAAATTACATATTGGTAAAAAGTGTTTGATGATGAGTTTAGTATATTAATAATTTAATGTAGATTAAATATCGACATTTTTATCTTGATGCATGAGTAAAAAATTATTTACGTAAATAAAAGGATTATTTATTGGAATGTTATATTTTAGCGCAAAGATTGTAAAGGTTGTTAAAGTAATACCTGCTTATTGCTTGAGATAGGAGAACTTTTATATATTAGAACTATAATTTTATTGTACAATACAACGAATTTAGCTAATCGTCTTGTAATAAATAAAATTGAAAGTTTAGAAGAGTTATTGAAAATAAATGAACAAATTATAATTAATTTTAATAAGGAGAAAATTGATTAGTTCAACTGAGTTTATAATAATAACAATTCTCAGAATAGTTAATAGGTAGACATAAAAGCATAATCAATAATAAGCTTAATTTAAGAGATATGAAACCTCATTGGAATCCCATAGAGCATTGTCTATGAGATAAGTGAAAGGATCAAAAAATGATCGTGCTTCATAATAGTGACAACTCATAATAATGATCATTTATATCTTCCACTAATTATTCAAGGACATTTGAAAGTATTTGACGAGAATAATTATTTTATTAATCGAACATTACAACATTTGTAAATAATTATTTTAAATGCTACATTTAATTGAAGAAAAGTAAAACACATTATTTTTTAATATTAAATTTTTCGTCTTTAATTATTTTAAATATTTGAAAGTAATGAAATAATACTCATTTCAATAAAAATAGGACAGCTGTTTAAATTATATCAATTTTGATCATAATTGCAGAGTTAGTATATCGGTAATTTTATTAAAATTTATTATACATTATAAATTTAATATCTACTATTACTTTACCATTTGAAAAAAGTAAATCAATAAAAGATTACAGTTTTCTGCAAAAGCAAGTACATCGATTATCTATTACATATGGCTATAAGAAAATTGCCAATATTTCATATTTCATCAAAAACATACAATAAAATATAAAATCACTTATTCAAATCTCTCCAAACGCCCATTCCCAAACCTATCCCTTCACTTCCACAATCATACCAACAAAAACCAAGAAACCCCACATATAAATCGCACGCGCGCGCAACAAATCACACTCCGCTCTCACTCCACCTCTATCTCAAAGCGAGAAGATAACAGCGAAACAGGCGTAATACAATATCATCGAAAACGCTCCACAAAAAAAAGCAAACCCAAACACAAAGAAAAAGCACGAAACATACTTGATTCCCGGTAAAATTTCCCTTTCGCCTAAGGAAGATCTTAGCCGAGGTGGTACACCGGCCGACTACTGTATAAATCCAGCTGCGCCACTCGTTTATCTTCGCGGCAGTCCGTTGCCCGGCCGATGAGGAATAAATAACGGCCGGCGCGTGAGTCTCTCGAATTTCGTTATGCGGAAGAGTGGAGCGAGGACGCGCGCACTTTTCGGCCCTGGCTGATTTATGAAAGGGCTCACCACTATGGAGATCGATCCTCGAGATACATATTATATACGTATATATACACGCGTTACGGCCTTTGATTCGGATGCCATTGTATGGCCCACGTCGAGTTGTATTATGACATTTTTCATTGTGCCCGGCCGACATATCTGACCTCTCTCGATGCCGGATAAATTGCTTTTTCTCTCTCGGGATGCGCTCCTTCGTGGAACGCCTCCGCCGAGCGGATGAAAGCTATACCTTCTACGATCCGTTATATTCTAGTTTCGATTCTTGAAGTCGCGCCTCGTCGAGAAATCGAACCTTTTTGTGTTGACGCTTTCGGAGAGGGGCTTTTATCGAGGGCCATTTTTTAAACTGTTGCCGGAGTCATTATTTTCGTGCAACAGGAGAAAGCTTTATGCCGGGCGTCGATGTATCAGATATATCTTTCGGTCTCATTTTTAGCGTTACAGCTTGTATTCTCGTATAAATAAAAAGTAACGCGTACGTTAAATCTGTGTAATTGGACGTTAAGCCGCGTGCGATACTCTACTCTTAAGATGTACAAACGAAGCGTGCTCTAATCATAGATAATACGAAATAATTCATTCACACGATCCGATAAGCGCGAAACACAGATAGATCTCAAGCTTGCACCAATCGCACTAACCCTCCGCAAAAAAGCAAAGTACACGAGTGCTTTTCGCAATCATCTTATAATCCGTTCGATTCCCTCGATCGCCGACACTTGCGCCCTTGCACAACAATATATCCGCAGCACAGAGAAACCCATTCTCCGGCAGCCAAGTTCACACGCTAAAAAGGCGCGGCGCTGCTTATACACACTCCCGGCTCTATCCTCCTCCCGAAAAAGTAGGAAAAAAACGAAGAGGCCGATGAGCCAGAAGCGTTAAAAATGCCCGTCGCCGTATGCGTATACCAGTCCCCTTGTCGTAAAACTTCGAGACAAATAAAAAAAAAGAAAGAGCCGCGGCGTGCACTTGAAAGAGGCCAAGTTCCTCTTGGCGCGAGCGAGAGAGAGTAAGAGACCACCCTGACCCTGGCCGTCGTCGCGTCGACGCACATTGCATCATCGCGCGCGTGCGAACACGTGTGTGTATGTGTATAAACCAGAGTCGGCAGATATGCGCGCGCTTATTATGCGCGCGAGGGCTTTTATTTTTCCCGAGTTATAGAGAGACGGAAATTTATTATCGCCGCGGGGTATGTAGATTAGATTTTCGGTGCGATTAATTCCGAGCGCTGGAGAGGCTGGAGGGAATTGATTAAGAGAAGGATTTGCTTTTGATTTATGGTGTATTATCGAGTACCGAGGGTATGTGCGCTGGAGTATTGTGGAAATTGGAGTTTAAGGTTGGAGTTGGGTGATGGTTTGTGTGAGGGTATTTTGGGAGAGACGGGACGGAAGAGCTAGACGCTAGGTTTGAGCTTTTTTACTCCACGTGGACCTGCGTCTGTGCGTCTAGGCGTGAATATATCGGTAAAAATAGTTTTTCAAAATAGAACGGGACGTTTATCGCGCTGACGCCGTTTAGAATAAGAAAAGTAGCTGAATGGAGAGCTTAACAAAGTGAAGAGGAAGGTGCGGATGAGGTATAATGGATGATCGATGGAAGATTTTCCAAATATTTTTTTGGATTGTTTGGCTTGTTTCTATACTTTTGATTTTTTACTCTGAGGATTTGATCGCGCGTTTTATGAGGTTGATATTTGTGTTTTGAAAAATTGTTTTACAACAAGGTTTTAAAATAAACTCTTTCTTTTGCTATACATTTCGATATCTTACTTTCGATTTTTCTCCGCGAATTTTAATACCATTTAAAACGAAAATTAAGAAACACCTCCAGCCAATCCTTTTATTACCATATAAATTTAATAAATGCGCAAAGTACTTTGCTGAAGCTATATACCACCACTCCCGAGAACCCATAAAGGTCGCTTATATATCGACGACAAAGCCGAACTTAAGACCTTGTAATAAACGTTTTCATACCTCGCTCGCGCAATGCACATTAAATTCAAACTCATTTCGGCCTGCTCATGAAAATATTCATCCGTCCCCTCTGACAATGGCTTAGCGACTCACCGCAGAGAGATTAAAAGCGTCGCGCCTGAAACCGAGCTTCCCAATAACGAAAACAAAAACGCAGAAAAAACAATGCAAAAATTGTAGGTCAGTCAACGAGCACTAAAGCCAAAACCCAATTTAAAGTACAATAAAGCCGACGTTTTGACGAGCGCATAAAAGAGCCAAAAAGCCCAACGCTCCCCGCGTTAAACGGCGCAAAAGCAATAGCCGCGCGCGAATTTCCGTGCTCATGTAGCTCTTCCCTTTAGCGCCTCTCTTTCTCTTTCTGGAAGAAGACCTTCGTAAAATCCCTTGAAATCTTACTACGGCGACTAGTAGTTTTCTCCGCGAAACGTCCCCTTCGGTGCGTGCCTCCCCCTTTTTCCTCTTATTTCCCTTGGCGCTCGCGCGCGCGCGCGAGCTATAGCTTCCCCCCCCCCCCCCCTGTGGGACGCGGCACGCAACGCGCTTGCGCCATTCTGGCTGATCGAGCATCCGTGACCAAGAGTGTGTTGCCCTTTCTGTGTTGCATCGCGCGGGATGCGCGCGCTGAGGCGAGCGAGAACAGTGCGGCGCGGGCTTTAAGCGCTTGGTAGTGTATTGGTTTGTCACCTGGGGATGTGATGGTTGGGTTGGTGGTAGGTGTAGGAGAATCGGAAGGGGGTTAAGGGGGTGGATTGTCGGTTGTATTGGGTGAAGTTGTAATTTTTGTAATTAGATGTGCTGATATTTAAATTGAATTTTTTGAAATTCTATACTATAGTTGGTTATTTTTTGATACGATCATATTGATGAGTTTAAAAGAAATTCCATGGAAATATCACTGTCGGTTGTATGTTAAAGCTATAATCTTATCGTAGCATAAGAAACGTAATATTTCTGAATTTTTCTCTTATATGATCTATATTACAAATGTCGAAGCTGAAAAAGGATCTTATAAGACAAACATAAGATGCTGCAGATATCCTATTGCCTTTAGCATTTCCGTTTGTATAAAAAATATGCAGATTATCTCCGAACGGTACAACATTGGAAGTAGAACCAGATTGTTCGGTACGACAGGTTTTTAATGTATGGATGCTGGCTGAATAAAATTTCAAAACACATTTTGCGATCGACTAACGGTTTTATTTATTTCTCGAAAAACGTTGTTACATTGTACATATTTACATTTAATGACTAATATTGATCGAACGCTTATATAACGCTGACAAAATGAATTAACGATGCTTTTTATTTTTTCCGTAATGAAAACAAAAAGTAAAAAGTATCGCACCAACCAGTTTTATAAATCTTTTAATAAACACTTAACGTCAGCTTCTTGAATGCATCTTAAATAACTCGAAAGTCGTTAGCTCGCATAAAACTTTTACTTCCAAAAGCTTTTTCCCCATATCAATAAAACCTCCTTCCCCGCCGCAGAAACACCGCTCGCAACAAAATATCCAGAATCAGACCAAACTCCATTTCAAGCCACTCTTCCCCATCTCCTCTTTCTCACTCAACCCCCGTTTTCCCCATGATTTACGCGAGTATCGACGTTTCCGAAACAATAAATCTCGGTGATTGCACTGTCAGCGAGCCCAGCTCACCAACCCACAGCCCCAGACCTACCTCTATAAAAAAATTCGTCTCCTAGAGCCATTGAAATCCTCGAAGAAAGGGCCGAGCGGAAGGGCCCTCTCCGCGCTTTATCGTGCGCGCAGTCTACACACCAGCCGCGCGTACAGGAAGCGGCCGACAAGTCGCGCTCGTCACACACACACGCGCACATGAAGCCGGGTATATATACAGCATGTAACTCTGGGACTCTATGAGCCGGCTATTTATAACCAGCCCCGCGCACACGGCTACGGTTCACCAATTGTATTTCATTGGAGCTCGTCCGCGCGCTCTTTCTCTCAAGCCAGGCCGTGTGTATGATATGAAGCCTGTCCCTCGTCGGCTTCGTTGAATCCATACGGCGCGCGAATGCCCGTTTCTTGCGCGTCTGCGCTTGGGTATAGACGCGAGAGCGAGCGCTTGTTTATTTATTGTGCTGCGAGTGTGTGTAGAGGGAAAAAGCTGCGAGGGTGATGTGAGTTGAGGGTTTGATGTGGAAGGAGAGGAGGCGACGTGGGAGGATACTTTGTAAGTGGGAGGTTTAATTGATGGATTTGATGGCTCGTTTGTTATTGTTTCGGGGAAGCGCTTTTTTGGGTTGATTGATTGTTGGATGATGAGAGTGGTTTATTTATTTATTTTTTCGTTGAGGTGGAATACGTTGGATTTTAACTTATTTTTTATATTGTTGCATTGGAGGTGATAAGATTAAAAAGTTAGGCAACTTATCGATGCAGCTTGTAGCGAGATATAAATACACTAATTGAGTCATCGTCTGCAAAGGAAAGAGAAAATAAAAAAAGTCGTTGAGCTTATTTGATAACTCGAATAGCATTCGAGAAGTAACTTCCTTATAACAAGATAATCCGCACTTCCCTTACTCAACGGCTCTAACTGATGCGTTAATCCAGTTTGATCAGATTATCGCATATTTTCTTCTATACAACATACTACAGTTTAACCAGGCAACAGTAAATTCAAAGTTCCGCTGCAACAAAGAACTTAAACCTCACCAAAGCTCTATAAACGCAACGACGTTTTATCAGTACTCCAATCTTTTTCTCTACAATCAAACATTAAAGTCTACAAAATCAAACATCACATATACACTTAACGCATTTACATTACACATAAACACGTTCGAAATACTATCAACGATAAAACCAAACACACTCAGCGCCGGAAATCAAACCAAAAAACTACCGCAAACACTTCGATAACCCACACTCTCCGCCTTATCTCCACCCCACATATCCGAAACTGCGTCGCCGCTCTAGCACAAAATTTATACTCTCAATATCCCAAGATGCACGCCTGCTATCATCCACACACACACACAGCTGGGCGTAAAGCGCGTGGTCGTTATAACCGCGCGATAAGTGCGCGTTTATATACCGAGAATCTCTTGCCTTCCCCAGCACATGACGGATTCGCTTATCGGTGGCTCACCACGAGCAAAAGCTACGTATCCGCCGGGACGAATGAATTATACGGCCGCGTGCGCGCTTTATCGCGACGATGCTTAACTAATTTTCCAGACGTGCCCATTTCTTTCTCTCGGCGGCGATCGCCGGGATTTATGATTATTACGGCAGGCGTGGGCATTCCGATCGTAGGCGAGCGAATCTAATTTCGATGGGTGGAAAAACGATGATCGAGATACGGCCGAGGATGATATTGTACGTGTGGAGAGGATTCATGGGTTGGGATATGGATGAGGTAGTGGAGGTGTGTGGGTTATTTGCGTGTATGTTAGGTTGAGTGAATTTTGAGTGGCGTTTTTGTGAGGGACAGGGCCGGTGAGTCGATTTTTTCGCTGGGCTCGAGGAGCTCTGTCCTTGACACACATCCGGTTGCTTGTAAGCCTGTTTTAAGAGATTAAGGCGCTAGAGTGACTTTTATTGGTATTTCGTATAGAGACGTTCTTTGTTTCGTAAAAGGCTCTTTGAGAAATTAATTTATGTTAGTAAGTAAAAGGCTGTATGTAGTGGTATAAAGTATTTAGTTTGTTAAAAATTATCATAAAGAATTTGTTTTAAGTGTAAAATGTAAAAGCGTAGTAACCTAAAAATAAAACAAACTACATTATTGGTCGAAAAGTATATTACTTTTCCGTCGGGCTAGAAAAATTGCCGGGTAAAAGTGTTGGTTGAAATATTTCTTGCTGTGCCAAAAAGCAAATTGAGCGTAAATAAGTAATGGATCCTCTGTCCTTCGTCAACTCGTTGGTTTCTACACAAACGTATCATTCTCGCTTTCTTCCTCGTGGCTATAGTCTGATCTAAAACGGCACGCAGCTAGAAAATACCAGATGTCAATACAATATTTACCATTCACTTTCAAAATTATTAAAATAATTATATCTCTTACATTTAATTGCTTACCTACATTCAATTTACTAAATATACAACTACAAATTACACATTTTATTTACCTTATCTCAGCATATTCAATAACCGACTTTATTTTTGTTCCAGGTGAGTACCGCACTAGCACTCAAAAACACTTGATCCCCACCATCTGGTAAGTCCATAACACACATTTCTGCCACTCCATTAAAATTCAACGACGCTCTTGAATCGATTCAGCTGGAACAAATTACCAGCAGCGCCACTCCAAACTATCCCCTTCCCGTAATCGTTTCTCGGTATTCCACCTTTCCCGCACTCGGCGAATTCGCCAATGCAGTCCACCAAAACTACGCCCAGTCCAGCCTTTACGTAAACTCCCCCTATTCAAATTACCCACTTACAATTACAATATTTCGAAACGAGCCTTTGCACATAATACAACCAGACCGCGAGGCGATTAAAGTGAAAACACTGTAGCCTCGCGGCCCAGAGCCGCAAAAGAGCGCGTAAGCCATTAAGTAATTGACATAATCGCACATTTAATTGACAAGCTATATGCGCCGCCCGCATCCTACGGCGCGGGTGGATTTTGTTTTCCCTTTCGTACACACGCATGGACAAACACTCAGCTCTATCCCGGATTATTATATACACCTCGCGCTCGGCTGGCAGTTTGTATTACATTACGAACGCCGTGTTGCAGCAGCCCCCTCAGATATATCGCGATCTCTCTCTCTCTGGTATATATCTCCCCTGTTGGCGAAATCGCGCCTCGCGCTTGACTGTATCTCTTTCTCTCTATCCCCCTGGTAACAGGAATCATACTATCCGGTTTCAGGCGGGATAATGGAAAAACAAGCGCGGCCCAGGGGAATTGTTTTACCCGAGAGCGAGCAAGTGCGATTCTTTCGCTCTACAACCGATCTTTATTTCTGTTGTTGCTGCGGCCACGCGATCGGGCAACGCCTTCGATATTATATCGATGCGGTCGGTCCCTTCCTTATACACATTTCCTCCCGCGCGTGTGGCTATATATACACGTGCATTTGGGGTTCTTGTACTCCTGATGTTATGTGCATTGCCGAGCACCGATTTTCCAGCAAATTATCGTATACACTCCCGTGCCTTTCTCTGCTGCGACGTGTACAAACGAAAGTCCTCCGGATTTGAACGCAGGGTTATTATTTAGCCAGCGGTAAATCGCTTGGCCGCCTCCGCGCGGTTAGGTGGGTTGCTTTTTCTGCGACAATGTGAAATGTAAAAACTCTTAGTGATTGCGTGGTCTAGAAAACTACCTTAATGCGCGAGCGTTCCAGCTTTATAAGAGAAAAATTTCGAGGGTTAAACTGTCCGATTCTGTTGCGCAACGCGCGCTTTCGTATTTCCATTATTTTCATCCACTCGGAGGCGACGAAATTGAAGAAAATACACCGGGCGCTAGTTTATAAAGGCTTTGTATGCAAACGCGCGACGCTCGGCTAAGGATCTTGGACTGCTGCTCGTCCTTTCACTAGCGCGAAAATAACACGAGCGTCTATCGCAGACGGCGTAATCTCCATTGTTGGGAAAATCCGTATATTTCGCGGCTTTGGAGAGCGGGGAGATGTGGCGTTTTGCGGCTGAAGAGAGATTCTGGAAGGTTTAAAATGTGGATAGATGGAAAAGTTACGTTTGACTCGATTCATGAAGCCGATAAATAATTCTATATCTTTACGTACTTTTCATGGATATTCTCGTGCTCGTGTTTAATGTAAGAATAAACTAGCTATCGGTGTAATTTAAACATTTTACGTAATGACTTATGTTCTCACGTCGTATCTAAACTTTGGCGTATAAAACCTAGATTTCTCATAGCCGTAAATACACGACAGCTTAATTTCAATTATGCAAAGAAAAACCTATTGTAGACGCAATTATTCCGATGGTTTATTTTTAATGCTGACTGTTGCCTACTGATGTAATCGCTCATAAACGTTTTTTCATCCTCGGGCATAAAAACATCAATTATCTCCAGATTATATTTGAAAATGATTTACGTTAACCCACCGTGGATCGGATAGAGCCGTCATCGTTCAGCAGCCGAAATGACGAAACCGTAAGAAGCTCGCATTCAAACGAGCGCAATCTTACTACATCTCTCCTTTCACCAAACTCCAGCCGCTCACAAAAACCAAACAAAAAACCCCTTATACAAAACTCGCATCCCGTAAAATCTCAGCGCGGTTTATTAAAAAGCCACAATCGTAACCCGCGCCTCGCACTTCTCGATAATTCAGAGCTCTCAGCTTTTATATACACACTCGCTCGAGATTCCCAAGATTCCAGGCGCAATTATATTTCAGCGTCCGAGAGAGCCAGAAAGAGAAAGGTTTTATAATTTACGGCATCCGCGCTATGCTGGAGATAGCCGGCTCCTCCCATGATGCGCCCTGATCAATTTTCACACTTTCACGAGCTCCGCTGATTTTTCCAAAGCAAAGGGTCCCTGATTGCTCCGCGCTCGCTTAGAAGAGCGGATTTGTTGCCGCGTATATATATGTACACGTAAGATTTGCGGCCGGCCGCTCGTTAAGCTTGTAACGAGTACACGAGTGTACAAGCCGGTTTCTTTTTGTTTCGCGCGTGGCGCAGCTACTTCTTTTTCTCCAAAGTAAATTATAGTGAAATTTTTAATCTTAATGAGGAGCTGCTGGTCAGCGCGCGCGTGTAGGTATACATACGGGGGGGACTGAAAATAAAGCGGTCCGAGCCGCGCGCACGTGGCAGGTTGGCTTCTTTTAGGACCTTTTGATCGCTTTTTCGCGAGCAGCTCGCAGCGAGGTTCTGAGAAATATTAATCTTGATGAAACACGTATCCAACAGCGTATTCTACTAGGGCTTTTTGCGCGGCCGGGCATTTTTCAGGCAGCCTTGTTAGCTGGACTTTGCCCTTTAGGGATCTACTCGTGCGCGCGCTGAGAGGCGAGGAGAAAACGGACAACGCGCTACGGCTCTTCCTGCGGAATGATAAATATATTTATGCGGTTATTGAATAATTATACGCTTTTAATTTATGCTACAAAGTAAAAGCTGTTAGCGCTTTGGAAAAAAGCAGATCCACCATCGCGCGAGAAAAACGCTTCTCCCAGAGGTGCAAATGAACGCGTCACTCACTAGATTGCAAAATAATCCAACGAGACCGTTGCACGTTAATTACAGGACTCACAATTTTCCTAACGCGCCCGAGCTCCTGCGTGACGTTTTATGTAACCCTGATGCAGTCCGAGCAAAGTGTGACAAAAAAATTATAGCCCAGCTAGCCATCGGCGACTGTCAGTCAGGGTCGCTCCTGGTGATACTCGTCTATCCTCGGCTCGCCTATACGCATACATATACAAGCGTTAGAATCCGCATAGCGCCGAGATGAAAAGAGAGAATCGCGTGTCACGGGAGATTACTCAACGTCGGGCTAGCTATTACACATTAAAAACGCATGTATCATTTTTAATCGGCGCGACATGTGCGCAAGGCTGACCGTTAAAAGAAAGTCCGATCTGGAATCAAGTTCAGATGAAAGTCATCGCGCGGATACGGCCGCCGGATTTTCTCCGATAGTAATTCAGCGTAAGGATATTGAAATTTATACAATTGATAAATTCGTCGGAGGTGTATTGATAAATTATAATTTAATTTGTAGCGCGAGATCGGTGATAGTATAGCCAGGCCGTAAATAGCGATATTTTCCGCGGTTGTATCTTAATATAAATGATATTACTGGGAAATTATAACACCGGCCTGTAGTTCACGCTGTCATATCTAATCACTGGAGATTATTAATTAAATCGTACCGATAATCAATAACGTCCTTTTTTAATCCACTCCCGGCATTAAAACCAACCGGAGCAGTAAAACCGATAGGCAAAGACACAAGCTCACCTATATACACTCTCAAGATATCGAAATAGAAATTGAATATTATTCCCGTCCCACATGCACGGACACGCCATTAGAAACCCAAGAGCCTCTCGAGCAATACAAACCCATACTCCAGAAACGTTAGCGAATTCTCCACAGTCGGCGCGCAAACGAAAACTATTAATCCTTCAAATCCGATAAAAGTTAAAGGCTGGGGCCCGCGAGTAGAAAATCGCGGCTGCACGCAAATTTCATTGCGCCGGCCATTATACCTCGACTTCAAAGCCAGGAGAACAGAAAAAGGAACTCGCGCGAAAGCGCAACCGGCTAATTGGATATTGATCAATCCGCTCTTGGCTCCGAGCGCGCATTCGGAAAATTAATACAGTACTCCGGGTCAATTGCAGGGCTCCGCGAAGGTGTACTGGTTTATAAAGTGCAAAGCTAATCCTGGTATCTCGGCGGTCGTCTCTTTAGCTCGGAGCGGACAATAATATCGTCGCAGGCGATCGCGAAAACATCGCAAGGTGAAAGTCGCGCGCTTGAATGTTTTCCGTATATTTGGCATATTCCAGGGAGAGCTGGCGGGACTCTCGGCTGGCCCGTTTTTCAGAGCGATTCTAATCGGCGGGGTTGACGCGGCTTTTAAGCGGAAGCTTACGGGGCCCCTGCGTCGGGTATTTTATCAGATAGGAGTGTTTTGGCTTTTTTTCTGGATGCCGAAGGTGTCGCGGTTGGTTTAGCGGGTAGATTATTTTAATGGTTATTTAAAGTGTCGGGCTTATCGGCGGGCTGTATCGGAAATTTAAACGAGGTTTTATTTTTGAAAAATTTTCGAGCCTCGCTCGCGCCGCCGGTGTTAAGATAATTTTAATTAAATTAGATCTTATCGTGTAGTTTTGATTAAAGGTGCCGGCGCTGGTTACCTACTTTTGAGAAAAATGCTTGGGAAAACGCGTGATTTTATGCGAGCTTAAATGCTTGTGATATTTTGCTTTTATTTGGAACATTGCGGCTGTCACTTTCTTGATCGGTGGCAGTAGCCATTAAGCCATTAATTACAAACCAATTAATTTTCCCTCGTATTCTACGAAATCTCAATCCACTTTTAGAGCTCGATTCCTTACGGTACTTTAATAAGGTCCCATTTTTCAAAATGATTCTCATCGACGCGACAAAAATATACCTATACGAGCAACCTATTTTAACCAATTAAAATAACTTAGCTTCTTACAAAACTTTTCAAAACTCCAATTCCCACCATAAAAAAACCTAGCACCGAAAATACTAGAATTAACAAAGCCCCCACTCCAAACTCCCCTCCCCTCCCAAACTCTCTTTGCATATCCTCTAACCACACAGCGCCTATTCAAAATTCCGTCTCGGCCAGCGGAAACAAAGGCTCCAACAAGCAGACATACGCGCATCCCGGCACTTACACACGATCGTCAATGCATAAACTTTCCGAGCCGCACTCCCCTCCCCTACATCGTCCGAACAACCGTTATTACACACTGGCGATGAAAGAACCCTTTGTGCGAAATAACAATTTTCCCCCGGTGTGGGCTGACTTCCCGCCCGCTCATCTTTTCGCAAAATCTTCGAAACGGCCTATGTGTGTACCTTCATTACCCGCGCTCTTGGCCTCGAAAAAAAACGCTCAGATCCTTTACAAGCCGCGCTCATAAAAGATGTGCGCTGTGTGTTTACACACATCCACACGCGACTCGCGCACCTGCAGCGGAAAACTAGTTCTAATCGCTGCCTCTAAATCTCGAGCAGCGAATATCGCGCTCTCGCACAATGCCGCGCTGGCTCTTTTATATATAAATTAAACGCGAAAATTACACACGCGGCCGAGAGAGCCGGCTTATCGTCGCAAGGCGCGCGTCTTATCGTTTAGATGCGCGCCAGGAAACGCGCGAGAGAAAGCCCTAATTAACGAGCGCGCGCTTCGTGCTCTCCTTTTCACGCGCGGCCGCGATATTTAGTTTCAGCGCCAGGTGGCGTCCGCGCGGAAAAGTCGCACGCGCGCTTAGGATGATGCGCGATGGCAGTTGGTGTATGCGTTGGTGAGTCGACGCTTTTTAGGGAAGGATATGGGGTAGAGAATGTTGGACGAGGTGTATATATGCTAATTTTTTGGGACGTGGTGTAGAGGGTTTTTTTTTAGAGATTGCGCGCAATTACGGTGAAAGCGGATTTTCTGTGTTTCCTAGCGGACTGCGCTCTTGCGATTCTTATCATGGAGGAAGTGCGTTGCTGGGCGGGCTAAAGTGCTGGGTAATGAAATTAATTTCGTGCGGTGGAACGAGTGCGCCGTTTTCCGCGTTTTGTAAGCCGACAAGCTTTGGCTTTTAACATTTTTTTTATAAAGTTTTCTGTGTACGCTTGAGAATTTAATAAAATGCTATCTGTTATAACAGAGTATGCATTTTGCAACACAAACATAGCCGCAATCGACAAAGTAGAAAACAAAGAAGCCTTTTGTTTCGTAAACCCTACGAATCCTTCGCCAAAAACTTTTGCATCTGACTTCCCGGTAACCCCCTTAAAAAAAAGAAAAACTCAAAACTCCCGTTCCCGATTTCACCTACATATCACCTGCACACCCCAGAGCATCTTGCACATTTACGAAACCATCGGCTACGTAACACTCGCTATATGTATCCAAGACAAAAGAAAACGAGAGCGACTTCGCCGCACGCAAAATCAGCAGTATACACTCATGAATCCTTATAATAAAGCCTCACGCTCATCGGCGACCGCAAGGAAGGCGAACAGCTGTCGCTTCTGGTCGACGTCACCAGGTCTTCGCTCGCGCAAAAAAATATAAGAAGACGATGGCGCGAGAGAAGAAAAAAAAAGCAAGAAATCCCGGGCTCGTCGTTTTATTGCCTCGGAGCACATGTCGCTCGAGGGTACAACGGACGCGCCGCGCGCTGTCGAATTACGTGCCCGTGCGAGTGTGTATGTATGTACGAAATACGGAGACGAAATTTCCGACGGCGTTGAATGAAAGGATGGATGATGAATCATGCATGGGAGTCATGATGGCGGTTATAGGCGATGCCGTTAGGTTTTTTTTTTTCTTATAAGTTGGACGATGGTTTTTGAATTCGTTGTGGATTTGTAGGCGACAGTGAGGGGGGATTAATATTCTGGAAGGTTTGTAAGGTTTTCATTGACCCTTTGAGAGTTGATTGGGTACATACGGAATGAAGTGGAGTAGGCGTAGGGTCATTGAATTTTGGGTAATAGATGATGGGTAATGGATCGTTTGCTATTGATTGTTTCCGGTCAGTTGTTTAATTATATTGTAACCTTTTTAGGAACGTCAAATATTAAATCATTTTTCATATAATTTATTGTCAGTGCTCGACCGTTAGTTTTCGTTAAACTTTCTTATTCGATTTATGAAAGCAAAACGCCAAAAATCATATTAACTTTCGCAGCATAATACGGAAAACTCCGTATGCAAATTAACGTTCGAACCAGCCCGCACGATTCCCATTCTAAAATTAAACACAAATTTGCATCTCCGCTCATAATTACACGCACAAACTTCAAAAGTGCAGGTACAACATCCTACTTTTACGTCAAAAACTACAAATTTGCTTAACAACCCACAGCGAGTCTCGTACACAGCCAGCTTTCCCGCGAGCCGTCCGAGAAAGTACAAGTGTTAACTCGACTCTCGATCCGCAAACCAGCGTTCCAGCCGCTCTTCAAATTAACACGTCAAACAAAATTGAATTAATGCACCATCCTCGCATCTCCTTCCCCCGCATACCCAACCATCTAAGGTCAAGGCCGCGCCGATCCACCTCCCACGCTTTCCTCTAAAAGCCGGCAAATCACCCGGCGCGTGTTAACTATCCTTACGAACATCGTCGCCTCTCTCCGCGCGATAAACACCAGCGTTAAACGGATTACGATCTCCGGGTATGCGTATATATGTCGGAGTGCATCGCCCGAAACGCCATTCATTTTCGCAGCGCCAGTTTAGCAGACACGCCATGTATAGCAGGTGCGGGAGAGCCAGGTTCGCGGAAAGTGCGAGGCGCGGGTGAAAAATACGAAGCTAGCGGTAAACGCCTTGCGGGAGAGCTGTTTAGGGAGAAATGTTAATGCCGCCAGGCGGAGGTATGTTCCCGGGAATTTCTGGGAATTCGGATCGATTTATGGATCTGGCTTCCAGAGCTCGCTGAAAGAGGTGAATGAGATTTGAGCGGATTACAAGCGGCTGGCTCTCTGGTTTTTGTGTAACGTTGCGGCTGTTTTGACGTAACGTGCGTGGCTCGTATAGGTTTTAATGGTTCCGGCGAACGTTTACAGGAAGCTGAACTTCGTCCGATGGAATGTATTAAACAAGATTTATAAATCGTAGCAAGTTTGATTCTCTTCCGGTAACCCTATACCTACAGCACAAAACCAATCGGGTCACCTGCACCGATGCGCATCAAAAGAACCCAGCCCCCCACCGGCCCAATTAATCCTTAGCCAAATCGGCCTCCAACCCCTAACACCTTCTCATAATAGCCTTAACCAGGTACTGCGATCCTTGAATATCAAAAATCCTCCCAGCGTATATATATCCCAAGGTAAGCCTATCCACTCTTCCAAGACCAGATCATCCAGCCGGAGTCCCGAGCGCCACTTGTACAGGTTCGCACAGCGATTGCTGTTACATCGGCGAGCAGCCCGGTTTTCCTCAGACTCGCATTGTCGCCCCGCTATCTTTTACGACGCACGCGGTGTAGAGCCAGAGACCGCAAGAGGATTTACCTGTCGTCGCTGTTGAGTCGCGCGCTTCGTGGATGCTTTTTTTTTCTAGTTATAGGTGGAAATGAAGGCAACGGTACTCTGGGGTATTTTTATGTAACGCGCGTTTGATGATTGGACATTGCGATGTTATGCGCGTCTTTTGTGTAACGTAATTGGGAGTGATTATTGGGGGATTTAGGTCTGTTTTACAGCGGGTATTGCTTTTAACTAGCTGTAACTGCTTGGATAAAAGGGGCAAGCAGGTTGGAAAAAAAGAATTATGGAATTACACTGGAAGTCTTTGAAATTTTCCGCGTAAACAATTGGCTTTTTTATCTCTCGCGCGAGACTCACGTTTCGAAGCTGTAAATTTAAACGTTCGGCCTTAATCTTTTTAAAAAATCTCCAGCGCATTAAAGCTCGCTTAAATACCTGAATTAACTAATAAAATAAATTGTCCATAAAAGCCTCGTGTTTAAATAAATGTCGCCGATAGCGCGGCCTAATGAATACCGATTTTTTCCCCAGAGATCGCCTATCTCTTGTAAACGTAAACAAACCACAATGATCAATTTAAGAAAGAGCCGAGCCGCGGCAGCAGCGCCGCTCAATATACCCGAAGCATTCATTAACCGATAGTTGTGAAACCCTACTTTGCCTGAATCTGCCATTAAGCTCTGAGAGGGAGCGAGATAGAGAGTGAGAGAAGAAAAAAAATCAGCGTCTAAAAGGCAAAGTCGCGTCATTGTCGATGCCGCTACTGGCGCTGTGGCAACACGGCCACGAAACCCGTTAACGTGCAAACCGATGTCGTGTCATTATATGCCTCGTTGCATGCCCCGAGTGAAAGGGAAGCGCAGAGCTCGCTCGCTCGCTCGCGAGCACGAGCACTTTTTTCCTCATTTTTCCATTGAAAGCCGCGCGCGAGCTGGCTTATCGCCTCTCTCGCGTGTGCAGCATGCCGTTTGCGGATTTTCGCGTTTCGAGGCCTTCTGAAAATCCTGACTGCATGGTGGAGGTTAGAATGCCAACAAAGGAAGCGACTCGTCACACCTGCGTCGTTATCTGAGCGCGATGTGTGTGTATGCATGCACTTTGAGGAAAGGCCGACGAGGTGTTTTTAAAGCGCGAATCATCGTACGAGATTAGTTGGCTTGATAAGCTATCGATTTGCTGGTGAGGCGAACAAAGGATGGTACTTTCTGGAGTGGGGAACATATTGAAAGTTTACATTGTTTTGATAGATTGTGGAAGAGCTTTAGAAAAATAATTAGATTTTGCTCGTATAATTGTACCTATATAAATCGGTACTTATTTTATAGATCTTCACGCATCACAGTTTCTTCAACCGAGATCACGCAAAATCCCCGCCCCCTCCCGCCTTCAATCCTCACCGCCAATACAAAAAAACACAATCCAGCCAACAAAAAGCGCGATTTCTAAACTGCGAAGCGTGGCCATCATCCTCTTACTCCGAATCGGCCAGGCCGACACCTAGAAAAATGCCCGATATAACAGTAAAGCCGGCTCTCCTCCCCGTTTTTGTCCCATCCCGCGCGCGTCAGTTTCCAATTCTCGCTCCTATCTCCGCGCGCGATTTCCACGACTGCCGCGCGCTGGACGCGAAAAAAAGGGGACAGGCCGGTAGGAAAGAAGCCGGCGCGGAAAAAAAGCGACAGCCTCGCGCGTTTCCCAATAAAATGGAACTTTAATAGTCGAGAGACAAAACGTAGAGCGGCAGTAAAACGCGCGAGCCGTGGCGAATTTCGACATCCTGTTTTTCAGCGGATCGATCGAATCGACGCGACTAGGCGCACGACTCTAGGCGTCCGCAATCGCGAGCCACGCAAGAAGAGAGATTAAACCGGCCCTTTTTGCTTCCGTGCGGGAGTTGCGAGAGTAGAGGGCTCCGCGGGCGATAGTAATGGGCTGGGCAAATTGCGACGGCGCAGCTGCCCGTTGCATGGATAATCCTTTGTGCGCGAGGAACGAGAAAGCTGCTGTATTTGTCAGGATTAAGATTGCCTTTTTAGAGGCATGGAGAGG
>JAPYZA010000540.1:0-11755 GCA_030522685.1 Eupelmus azureus | reverse complement strand
GATGTGTAACGGCCTGGTGCGTGCATTCTATTCCATCGTCTTTAATTGCGCACGAGCTGGAATTTCAGGTGCTCGTATAGGTTTTGCTTGAAAAATAACGGCCGGGCTAATTGTCCGGAGGCCTTTGCATGCGCGCCGCGCAATTAAAGGAACTCGGCTAATTTAAATTGCATGTAACTGGGCTAATTCGTAAAAGCGAAAATTCAGGCGCTATTCCCTGGCGGCCGTGAGAAGCCAAAAAAGTAATTGGATGATTGATCCGGCCGATCGGCTAGTCGCCATTATATGGCGCGTAAAAAAAGTGCTCTATCCGATTAAAGCCCGTGTAAAAAAAAAAAAAAAGAATAGAACGAAATGATTAGCCGGGGCCAGAAAATTGGCGGCATTAAAAATCGATTATCATATCTCGCGCTCGGCGAGCATAAACGTTAACAAGCTGCTTAAAGAGCCATATTTCGCTCCTCTCCGTTCCTCGGCAATCGGCGCGCTCTCTCGTTACAAATACCGCTCGCAATTATCGCGCGCTGACGGACGCGATCTCAGGGCGCTCCATACAAATTGCTCTTCCTCCATTGCTTTGCGAGTCGGCGGAGAAAAAATGGGAAAAGCGCTGGCGGCGCTCGACGCAGCGCCGTAAATACCGGCCCAACAATACAGCTATTTCTCGAAAGGCAAAAAGGCGTATTCTTCTGTAAAAACGTTTTTGCTCTTGCAGAAGAGAGAGGATCTTTCCCTCGGTGGCCGCGTGCGCGCGTTCTCGCAGTGATATTTTCCGCATAGCCATATACGCTCTCGGCATCTCCACACACGCGAATGTAAATAGGAAGAGCCGCGGAGCCCCGGGGGGATTAGGCTCGGCGCGTGTATCGCCGATAAAAAGGTTGAAAGAGAGGAGAGAGAGAGCAGCGGCGAGCTAAAAAACGAATTTATCGCCATCCCCATTATCATTATCGTCAATGAGACTCTCCTGGCCATTGAGAGAGCCTCCTCGCCGACTTAGCGTCATAAAGCGCATTGTTCCTTTTTTACCTCTCCTCTCTCTATCTACCGCGAAAAGCTCGTGCATTGTTTTCCGCTATATAGCTTAGCGCACCTGCGCGCTCGCCGTTCGTTTCATAAATTCGCGGCGTGCGCGCGCGCGTCGTCCTCCTCTCGCGCCTTATCCAGTGCTCTCTTCCTGCTCCTATAAGACTATCTTATTATGCGCGGACCATCGCAAATACGCGAGAGAGCGCGAGCCGGAGCATTACCGCAGAGAGCCTTTCGAGTTCACTCGCGGTTAAAAGCAAGCGCGCATATACGCCGGGGCTAGCCGAGCGTTTATTTTATTATTGCAGTATGCGCAAAGGTAGCGATATGCACGCGCGATTCCGAGAAATTTCCGTTTCCAATGCTGCTGCTGCAGCCCGAGAGTTTGGAGCTCGTGAAGAATGCAGGAGCGAATACGCGCGAGCTAGGGGGGGAAATTATGATATGTTGCGCTATTTATTGCGGCCGCTCGACTTAAAAGTTTCTCTTTACGATTTTCGAGGGGATAAGATAAGCGGACGAGCTCCATACGCGAGGAACTAACTTGATGGATGTACAAGAGCGAAGAGCTTCTCGGAAGCTCTTTAACTTTCTTGCTAGCTCTACTGTGTGCTCTACCGCATATAATTATCCATCCTTGATAGTGCCTAATTATTATTAAGAACTCAATTCCGAGTCCTTACGCGCGTGCGAGCCAGCTGCGTATATACCCTCGAGCCACCCCTCCTCAAACTTTTCGCGCTTTTTCAGATCGGAAATCCATTGCGATTACATCTAATCGATGGGCCAATCGAGACAGTCGGAGGAGAGGGGGGCATATGTAATTTTTCAAGCGCACGCAGCACAATCGGATGTGTGTGCTCGGCTCTCCTCACGCACGCTCTGAATGCGCTTCTCTCGGAAGTCTCTATTCCCTGAACTAGCGCGCGCACTCTCAAAGGGAAAAATTACACAGCGCGGCCCTTGCGTTGACGATCTCTGCATCTGGCGCGCCGCAATTATCCGCTCGTTCCGAGAAGAAAATCATGTATTTTTCTCCTCGCATTAAACGCGTCGAGGTCTTTTAGTCATAATTGAACGAGCGATTTTGCGCGACGCGAGCGCAGCTACTTTGTTTGCCAGCACGCTTTTATAAAACCATGCCTTGTTTTTCCTGTTGCAGAAGCGCCCGGAGAGCTCGGATGGGTGCTGACGTTAATCATAGTATCCCTCATTTCGGCGGGCATCGGCGCCGTCGTCATGGTCACACTGCTGCACTGCAGGAGGTTGAAGAGCGCCGGCGGAAGAGGTGAGTTACACTTTCATAACTTGATTAACTCGCTCGCAAGCATACGTGCAGCGTAATGTTTATCCCCGATGACTCGGCGCGAAGCGCGCCTGGATTAGGAAGAATTACCGCACCGCGCGCCTTACGGACTTGCAACTCACTTGCGGTTGCGACTTCTTTTTTTGTTTTAAATCCAGTAAATATTTTCACACTGCGCGAGTTCCAGGTTAATTTATTAAAATACAAGTGCGGTAATTTTTTGTTGCTCTGTGTATTGTTCGCCTGTATCCTTTCATATATATTCATCCTCCAAAAACGATAAAAAAGAAACAATGTCCATATACTCCCACGGATAATAATAAATCGATCAACGGCTCGAAACGTATATCCGACAATGACATAAACTGTCATCGCTCGAGCATAAAAGCCCGAAAGACCGAGAGAGAGAGAGAGAGAGAGAGAGCCGGATCGCGCGCGGCAAAAAACGGGAAGAGAAGGCTCAACATCATTATTATATTGTGCTCCGGCGGACGCCGAGCAAAAACCCGTCCGCACCGCTCATCTACATACAAATATAATATCGCTCGCTCTCGCGCATTATGATCCGGATGACGCGGCCTTGAGCCGCCATTGTCGAATTCTATGCGGGGGCAATAATTATACAAGAGAGAGCCGGGCCCCACGGGAAAATCGGCGAGGCTCTTTGATTGAAGGGGCTCGCTCGCTGAAAACAAAACGAGAAAAAATAAAGGAGCGATGATGGAAAAGTAAAACTTTTTTATCGCCCCCCTCCTTTGCTTTCTTCCTCTTTATTTTTTTCGAGCCCGCGCGTGCTCGCGCGCGCCACTCCTGTATACACTCGACGAGAGAGCGATGCAGCAACTTGAGAGCCCGGTGACGGGCGCAGCTAGATGTATGACAGAGGCACAATGAAGCCGCGCGCGCGGCTCTCAATGCGAGCGCGTTACGTGGATACGAGCGCGCCGTATACTAGCGGTCAAAAATTTTTTTCACCCGCTCCGGGAGAGAGCTCGAGACGGCGTTTTTCGAGGGAAGATTTAATCGAGTCGAACGTTTTCTTGATGCCGGTGAGGAGCGGTTCAAAGTCAAAGGATTTTTTCAGAGTATAAGGATCGAGCTCTCTGTCTCAGAAGTATGAAAATACTTAGCGAAAACGCCGAGTGATTTCGTTAAATTTCGTAAAATGATTAAAAGCACAAAGTGAAAATTATCCGAGTACATTTTCCTTAATTTTCCCGAGCCGCGTCAAAGTCAGCTTTGATCTCCCTCGGCGAGTTCGCTCCCTTGGCGCGACGGCGGCCCTTTGCGATACATACTTTTGACACTTAGTGTATGACGCGTCGGGGGCTCTATTCGAGACTCCCCCCCGCTATATGTATACTCTCTCGCGCACACCTACCTTTCTCTCCACCCGTCCCCTGATACACACAGAGCAGCGCACTATAGAGAGCAGCCAGCCAACGCGAGAGCTGGAGGCGCGCGTGCACGCGACGCTTCGGTTAACACGTACTTGAAGCAACGATTTTTTTCTCTCTCTCTTCAGCGAGCTGCTGCGGCGTGGCGATGGAGCGAGCCGGCAGTCATCAGGAGGGCGGAAATCCTGGGGTCGGCGTCGGCGGCGGCGGTGGACTCGTCGTCGGCTCGGCCAACGTCGGCCTCGCCGTCATACCGGACAGGCCGCCCCTCGAGCTCGACAAGCTGCCGCCTTATCACGACGTTGCGCCCAATCCTGGTACGTATACTTTTTTTTCGACACGCTCCGCGCTGAGGCCAGCACAGCTCACGATGGATCGGAGCTTTATTAGTGGAATCGGGGCCGGGCTTTTTTGCGTGGCAGTCGTTAATGATCGTTTGGCACGGAATAGGCGCGTTAGCTTTCACGACTTTTCGAGTGGACTCGCGTTTTCGTTGGGTTTTTTAATGGCTTTTTTTAATTTTCGCCGCGCGCTCGTTTCTGACGCTCGCGTTTTCTTATACAAAGGAGTAATGTGTTTTCTTTGTCGCTTTGCGGCGAAAGCGCTAACGCGATTAAAATCCAGACTTGGAATAACAAAATTTTATCTTTGTTTTCGCACGCCGTGTTGCGCCGGAGTTTGGCCTGGAAGTTCACATTGGACTCGCGAAAAAAGGCTGATTACGGCCCTGGAATAATAGAATATTCTCAATGAATATTAAAAGTCACGCGGAAAATTTATGTAAATCTTTTCTTTTCACATTCATGAACCATTTTATATTATAATTACAGCATTAAAGCGCGCTCCTAGTTCGAAAAGAATATTCCCTCCTTTTGCAAACTCGAAGTATGATTAACTTATATCTACAGAAAAGAATATTGCCCCGTGAATGGCTCTATACTGACATTATGCTTTCGTAATGTGTTCTCGATTACCTTTGAATTTTACACTTCTTTGCCACGGCCTTTTAAACCGCAAAATTAAGAAATCATGATCATCCACTTTTTTTCCACAACTTTATTACCTTTCTTCGTATATAATTAATCATGCTTTATAAAACTTACGATTCAAACACTTTTACTATACAACCATTAAAAAAAGAAGCAACATTTCTAATCGATCCTCTATCTACAGGTCACAACGTGAACGTCTGGTCTTGGCTGGGCTCGCGCCGCGGCGGTGGACCGCCCGGCTGCGTGGGCACGCCATTATCCTTACCCCAGCATCGCCGTGCCCTAAATTTGCCCGTGGAAAACCACTACACGCACATGCAGACGGACGAGGCCCTTTACGCAGAGCTGGACTCGCAGGCGGCGAGCTACGCTAGCGGCTCCGAGGATAAACATTATCACGAGCTGGACGCCGTTGGGCTGCATCGGCAGCATCAGGACACTCTGTGCACGCGGCATAGCCAAAGGTGAATAGCATTTAGATAATTATCGTTTTTTAGGTTGGAAATAAAATAAGGTGTATGTAGGGGAGGCCGGGGATAGTTGGCTACAGGGCTAAGCTGATTAAATACTTAATTATCTCGCGCAGGATATTGTTATTTATAGTTGATAAAGATTTAGGTCACGTATGTAGGCCCATCAATTTATATAAAGTATGTTTATCCATTTTTTTTATTATACATATACATTTTGAATCTATAAAATATTAAGCATTTTGCCAATTTATCCCTATAGTCAATTTGCCCTGGTCTCCCTTACATATAGATCACTATTATTAGATTAATGAAAGCCAAATGTCTCAAAATCTCAAAAAGTAATGATACAGGAATTATATAGGCAGAATAGACTTGTTAAAAGGGAAATAAATAAACCGCTTATTTTCAGTTGTCGATACCAAATACTCCCTATGATGATGATTGGCTCCGATGAACTTTAGAATGGATCTTTTCCTTCTGCAAACAACTTTTACTTTACAAATGTACGTTGAGATTTTAAATAGATAGTTACTTTTTTCCTTTACTAAATATATGTACGCACAAAATTTCATTTTAAAGACATTTTTCACATACATCTTTCACATTTTCATTACTGATTGATGATTTCTAATTCTATATTATTTAAAAATGTAGTAAAATTATTTGTAATAAGTTCGGGGAAGAAAATCGGAATTATAAGGAGCATTTAATAGAACTATTTATTTTCTTTATTAAAAAAGGTTACTTAAAATACGATTTAAATATGTTTGATACAAGATCAATATTGCAATTTTCGAATTGTTCATAGCTTTTATCAAAAGTTCATAGTCAGTACAATAAAATGCTTTGATTATACTATTGTATTTGATACATGGCATATCTTATCATTATAATACAAAATTAATTCAAACATTAGTAAAACAATTTTCTCCGTTCATTTCACAATAAAATAAGTCATTTTTCTTTTTTTTCTTTTTTATATTTTTATTAAATATATAACATATAACATATTATCCAGATACTAGCATGCTTTGTACTAAATGATTCAAAACAAATATTAAGACCTACTATAAATAGTTAAATAATAATTTGTTGTATTTCCTCATTATATTTGTCTCCCTTAAATTAGAACAAAAAGTTATTCTTATACCTTATTTTTTGAAGTTTATTAATCTTATTTTTAACTTTTTACAAATTAATACTACTATTACTATTACAATCTAAAATTTTGTTAAAGCTAAAGGCAAATTTGAGGAAGCCCCTCTCATTTTGTTTTTGTATACTGACAACTCGCACAATAGTTGTCTTTATTTTTCATTACTGTGCGTTTATGATTAATATTCTCAAAAAACTTAACATATAAAATAATTATAATAATATTAATCATAGATAATAGTTATAATATTAATAATGTATAATAATCTTAATAATAAAAATAAGAATAATAATAATAACATTAGTAACGCTATGACATTACGCGTTTCCATATTTGTTTATTCTCCAAGAAATAAGAGAGCCTTTTTATCTCATACAGACATAGATATTATCCGGATACTCTGTACCAAGATATGTATCTAGATTTGAAAAGTGACTTTTGCAAAACGTACAATAAACATACCAAATACCTGTATGTTTTTCATTAAAAAAATTTTGAAATAAAATGTATTTATCTGATCTTAAAATGATACTACCTCTAGATATAAAACAGATACTTATTTTACACTTTAAAAAACTAATGTACGTATATATTTTTTATGAAGTATCCACTTTGTACCTAAAATATCATTTTACAATGGTACGCAAATCTAGATACACTAATTTACTTAAAAACGAGCCAAAATAACAAAAATTTTCACAACATTAATAAAAATACCTCACCATACGATCAGTATATTTATATATAATACATCCTTCAAAACAATAAAATAATAACAAGACACCAGACACTCAGAGCATCCGCATCTATGCATCTATACAATTCTTAATTAGATTCATACTTCAAAACTAACTTCCACCTTTCTATCTTTTCTTCAGATGTGGAGAGCCGGACTACGAAATGTACGAGAACGGGCCGACGATACCTCCGCCTCACCTACATCATCATCACCACCATCATCATCATGTCGTGGGCAAGCATCATCATCACCATCCGCAGCCTCCCCAACCATCGCAACCGTCGTATCAGAATACAGCTTACACGGGTAGCGATGCTGAGCCTGACGGGCCGTCGACTCTGAGTAGTGCGCCGAGCAGCGCCTACTACAGCGATCTAAGCTCGAACTCGGCCAATCAGCAGCTGATGATCGTGCCTACGTCGACGACGATCGGAGCGAGTCCGGACGGCGATGCGCCCCCCATTTACGAGACGACGCCGCATTACAGGCTGACGGCCATTAACGAAACCACTACCTGTCCCTCGGACTACATATGACGTAGCTGATTGCAAAATGTAATTTTGTATACGAGTGCGCATTGAAGTGAAACTGGATAGATAGCTTTTTCTTTGTTTTTTTCGGACTTTTGTTGCGTTACAAAGCGAAAACGAATCGCGCGCGCTGAATGAGAATTGTTTATTTGTTTTGTGTTTATGTGGAACTTTTAACGGCGATTGTGATAAATAAGCAGCGATGGAAATGTTATAATTTCGACAGAGATTCGATGTGCTTCGTGTTTTTTGTGTATAAATTAATTTATTTTAATTTTAAGTAAGGCTTCTTGTTCATTGTAAACTCAATTAACCCTTGCATGCACTTTAGCTTATTATGTATACGGAGTAAATCGTCTATCACGATTATTATTTGTACTTTGTAGCTGAACGTAACAATTTTATATCGGTATAAAATTTACGTTTATTTGTAAATACAGCACTAGGTTAATATATTACACTTCTCGACTGTGTAAGTGAATAAGTCAACCAATCCGCTAAATTATGCAAGAGAGGGTTAATTTTAATGCTTACATTTACTGTAATTTAAAAATCTTTAAAGATATATTTATCAATTGTAAATACTGTACCGTAAGTCCACGTTAGAGTAAAACCAAACATTCTTTCGTCAATGTTAAAAAAAATCTTTGACTGAATTAATGTGTCAATGAATAAATAACGTATAGCCTCTAATCCTTATCTAAAAAGCGTTTTAAAATCTTTTTTTTATAAAAGAAAAAGATAAACGGAATCCTGCCCGGAATTCTCAACGAGCTTTTAAGGGCAATCGAAAAGAATGGGTCTGACAAGGCATTCAAATTACGCGTGGATAAAGTTGTTTCGAGAAAAGAACAGGTGGCTCGGTAATTCGACGTTACGCCTCCTCCGGCCGATCTTCGCCATTGCCGAGTCTTGGCCATCGGCTACTTCCGTTCGCTTCGCTCTCCGTCTCTCCCTCTCCTCTCGAAATCCCCCACCCCTCCCTATTCTACACATGCATACACATACGGCTTTGCTCCCTCACGCACTTCCTCATATTTTTCCGCTGAACGCACGCAACTTGAAAATTATTGTCGGACACACACGCACGCGCATCCTTTGTGCGCACTGGAAGTCGTCGAGGCTTTTTATTGTTAAGGAAAGAGTACACTGAAATTTGTAACTTATTGTGCTATTCGAAATAACAATTTCTACGCGTCTTTGGTATAGTTTGAATAGAATTTCTTGAAAATTTCATCAGCTTCAGATGACAATTTTAATAGATACGAGTCTGCTAACGAGACTTGTGAATTATTGTCAAACAACTAGCGCTTAGTATTTTGTCCAATTATACTACTACCTTTGCTAAAAAGGAGTATAATAGACCATTAGAAATGTTCAGTGTACTGTTTCTTTAAAAGACTCTCGTGAAGACTCTCGGAAGACCGTTATTAACAACGTGCATAAAATGATTCTAGTTAACGTTTTGTTCTCGCGACTCGAGAACAAACTTTCGTTATTGTACAAGTATAATATAATATACTCGTAAAAAGAGAAGACGACAGACAAAAAAAAAAGAACGAACAATTTTGTTTAGCCCAGTCGACAAAGCAGTAACGGTGATCAGGCGTTTCCGCCTACGATGGACGGCTTGTTACTACTGGACGACGAGGACGCCGACGATGATTTGTTCCTCTGGGCGTTGTGGTACAGGTACGAGTGTACGCGCAGACTGTTGCTGTTTTTGTATTTGTTGCCACAAAGCTTGCACGTCAAACTTTCGAGCGGTCCATGGATGTAGCGGACGTGCAACTTCAAATTTTCCTTGCGCGTGAAGTGCCGTAAGCACCAGGGACACGAATACATGCGTATTACCTTGCCACGCTCCATGCGAATCGTTGGGCCCAGCTCGGATATGACTCGGAGTGTTGTCTCCAAGGAGAGACTACTGCCAGGCAAGCCCTTCACCGTCCTGCGACCTTTGGCGGCGGCATTACCACCGCCGCAACTTGTAGACGGGTCATGGGAAAAATCGGCCGTACATGTTGTCCCCGTATCGTGAAAACCTGTAAAAATGAATTATTGTATGAATGTTGCAAGAAGCACGCGAGTCTCTCAACCTGTACACGGAAATATATAATATTGCATACACGACTAAGAATGTACATAATAAAAAATTATTGTATGATTTAAATGTTTCTACATACTTCTTTATGCCTCCGATTATTTCCATTACATAATATTATACAACTTTTTTAAAACTGTTTGAGCAAGAATTTTCTTGAAAAAGACTAGAACTGGTTTAGTCCTTACATAAACATTTAGATTCATCATCACGTTTTACATACATTCCTTTACATCACATAAAAAGCTGACTCAATATCCGTTTAACTTTAACTATTTCATTAAACGAACTACAAGTATTAAAAAAAATACAGTTTTTTTTAAATAAAAGCAGTCGCATTTGAACCAGTTAATCTAAGCAAGTTTCCAGCGACTTACCGACTGAGTCGCTCTGGCAATGAACAGGCGGATTATACTGCATCATCTGAGCGTTTAGCATCGTATCCATGTTCTCTTGCTCGCAGTGCGGCAGCGGCGGTGGCGCGCCGGTTGCAGCTGTGCCGGGGGGCCCCACGGCGGGCCTTTGAATGCACTCGACCTCCGGCGTCAAGTGTCGAATTTCGGGACTAATGAGATTAATGTCAAGTTTGTACTCTGGAAATTCTGGAGCCACAGCCGCGGCGAGCGGCTTTTGAGTATCGTCGAGACTGGCCGAGCAGTCGAGCGGCTGTTCCTCGTCCTCCTCGTCCACTGGATTCGCCAATTCTTTATGCGCGACTGGCTCGGACATGATGACGCCGCCGTCGCTGGTTTCCCTGTAGCTTTTGATCGACACGTCTTCCTTGGGCGCTTTGGAGGTGCACTGGCAGGAGCTGGCGCTGCTGCTCCAGTTTTTGGCGGAGGGCTCGCAGAAGGAGTCCGGATGCGCCGACTGGCCGGCCGATGACACATTGTTGTTTGTGCGTTCGTGCTGGATCAGCGGTAGCGCGTCAACTAGATCCTTTTCTGCTTCATCCTGAAAGTTTTTGGGAATTTTAACAAGTTGAAAATTTATCGGACAAATTATCAAAAACGTTTGTAATATTGTTAATTTACTTGAATAATTATTAGACGAATTGAGAAAAATTGAAAAAGTTGTTTTAAACAACTGTAAAATCATGGGTATTTAAATGGTAAGAAGATTTCTACCTTATCGGCATCAACAAGTTATTTCTTTCATCATGCTTCATAAGCACTTTGATGTTGCACATTTTGCTTGTATTTCTTAAACGTGAAGTTTAATGTTTAAACAAATTTATTGACATTACTAATTAAAGTTTTGAATATTAATAAAATTGTTAAATAAGCGACAAAGTGAATATTCATTATTGACCGATGCAGAGAGTAAACGTTAAATGTTATATAATTCATAAAAAGCGAATAATTTAGAAAATACATGTAAATTATTTAAATTCATATAGTATATATCTATATATATATATATTTTTATAGAAATTTAATGATCACGTTGTTTAATTAAGTATTTACAGCAATAAATGAAAAATGTTATTTCCATTAGAGAAAATAAATGTTTATGCATTTTCAAAACTTCCATTTAATAACGTGTAATTTACTCCAAACTACAGTGCATAACGGAGCAATTATTCAATATTAGCAACTCCTCCAACAATCATGAAATTATTAAACGAATAATCTTATTAGGCTCAATTACAATTCGTTTAGTTTTACAACTCGGCAAAATAAATGAAAGTGCTTGAAATTAAGAAAAACGAAAGCGCTGGCTCGAGCGCCATTGAACTTGTTGTAGAATGCGCAATTCCGCATTATCAAAAGTGATTTCAGGTTATTACTTAAGATTGCCGAATTGATTATGTACGAGCAATAGCCACACTGTAAAAGATATCGTGAACTTGGCTTTCCGCATATCATGTTTTTCGGAATCACAGTTTTTTACCTTGAAAAAGCGCATTACCCCGAATCGTTATATATTTTTCGATTCCAGCTAAAGATTCTACATGCAGCCCGTACACGAGCGAGAATTCGAAAGAATTTGACCCCGTTACCCATAGGGCTTACCGTGCCAGAATTAA
>JAPYZA010000539.1:0-32772 GCA_030522685.1 Eupelmus azureus | reverse complement strand
GTATCTAAGAGAGAGCAGGGCTTTATTGCACAGAAGCCAAATATAGTACAAAGTGAAGAACTTAAAATTTCAAGAGTTTTACGAGCTTTAGCTATAAAAGATAGATAAATGTTACAGTTTGAGCTGTACTTTTGTATACGAATTCATGGTCAAATGTAAATTCGTTAGTTATATAATTGTCGGACGTTGGATTTTTTGAGTGCATTTCTGAAAATTTTTGCTCTAGTGTAAAAGTAGTGGACGTCATTTCTGCGCGCATAATACGTGTGAATACGAACATTTTGCTTTGTTCCGAGCTTCTGAAGGCAAGTTTTCGATTAGTAATCAACAGTTGAATTTTTTTCATACCCTAAGGTGAATTCATTAAATATAAAATTTTCATTTCTGTGCAGTTAATATCATTTTATTATTAAAACAAATGGTTTATTAAGTCATACCTATAGTTAGATACGATCATAAACTTTACAGCTATGCAAAAGGAATATTAATTTTTTCACCATTTATAAATACTCGAGCTTCATTCTTCCTCAAGTATCAGCTTGCGTAAACAAATCAATCCGCCTCAAAAAAAGGAAGAATTTCATTTATTAAAAAAAAAAAAAAAAATCTCGCCTAGTTAATTTATTCGAAATTAGCGTAGCGCGTCGAAAGCCCGTAAGTTTGAAAAGTGCACATCCTCCTTATAGTCTAAAGCGGAAATACCCCAAAAATAAAGGAGAGCCTCGCTTCTCGCCGCTGCTCCAAAACACGCTCTCTATCTCTTTCTCTCCCGACTGACCTGGAATAGCTCCAAGCATGAATCAGAATCCACGCACTCGAAGCTTTCGGCGCACTCGTCCGTTATCAGATGCTGAATAAATTATTAAAGAACGAAGAAAAAAAAGGATAAAAAATGGAAAAAACAGGAGAAGCGGTTTTCAGACAAACAAACCGTAAAAAAGGCAGCGAGAACGGGGAGAAAAAAAGGAAAAACGACGGAATCCGTATAAGCATAAGAACAACAAAGAGAGATCGACGTATACTTACGTCGTCGTCGCTGGTCCTGGTGAGGCCTTTGATTTTCAGTATCTCGGCGACTTTCAAGAAGCTCGCTATGTCTTCCTGCTTGATGTTGACTTCGCCTTGGTACATAAAGTGCAGCATCGCCGACAGGTCCCGATAGTTGACATCCTTGAGGATGACGATGGGATGTTTACACGTGTTACCCTGGAAAACGCGCGCGCCGAGCGCAGCCAGCGCCAGTCTTAGAAAACCTCGTCATTCGTATAAACATATAGCCAAGCGTGAGTATATATGTGCGTACGCTGTGTGTGCTTAGAGGAGGAGGAAGAGCGCGTGTATGAAAAAAAAGATGAGGCTAGGCCAGCTCGCGAGCGACGTCAATTAGCATACGCGTGAAGCGCGAATGACTCTCCGATGCTTCGCTTACTTATATATTTGCGCGCGCGCGAGCTGCACAGAAAAACTATATAAGCGACTTTACGATCTCGAGCGCGCGCGTCTCTGAGATATAGGCCTCGATATACACGCGCTCTCGCGCGTAAACACCGCCGCCAGACGACAGAGAGTGAGGGGACAAATAAATACACGCATGCACAAGCGACTGAGCGAGCGGGAGAGAGAGAGATCGTGCAAAAATTATCGATAAACTGCGCGCTAAACACGCAGAACTCTCGGCGGCGCGGGTTTTACGCATTATTGCGTTATATACGCAGCAGCCAGCGAGTTAATCCCTGTAAGAGCCGTGTGCGTCTTCGCGCTCTCTTCCGCACGTGTACGTCCATGCGCGCGCAGCCGTTCGCCTGTATATGTAGGATTTTACGTATACGTATACCTGCAAGCGCCTCTGCTCTTTAGTGTCTACAAGCATGCATAACCGAGTCCATATAAATAGTCGTAACAGATACTTAAAAGCAAACTCTAACGTCCCGACAATTCGCGGAGACAAAAAAAAAGTAGAGGAGCGCGTGCTCGGCGAGTTTTCGGTGCGCGGGCCGCAGCAGCGTTGCAAAAGAAGCGCATCGAGGGGGCAGGTTTATATATAGCTATATAATACAGAGGGACTGGCGCGCGCGCGCGGGCGAGCGCCTCGGATGGAATAACAAAAACAAACTCGGCGCGCTGGGGCTAGGCTATGCGGCTCGCGCGCGTGCAAGTGTGCGTATAATGCGCAGAGCGAGCGCGCGCGCGCGCTCCAAAAATATCCATGCAGCGAGCGAGAGCGCGTAACATTATACAGAGAGCTCCGAGAGCCGAGCGACGTACAATAATAAAGTCGCGCGCGCGCGGGGGCTTATTACGCGCCAGGTAAAAAAGAAGCGCGCGCGAGCTCGCTTATTGCGTATATGTACACAGAGAGAGAGAGAGAGCGAGCGTAAGTGCGTAAACAAGCTGAGCGTGTGTGAGTGAGTGTATAGGATATAAGATGATGATGGGTATGCGTATGTGTACCTTGAAGAGATCGCGAAAGTAAGTGCTGCAGACGGAGAGTATGAGCTTGTGCGCCCTGAGTATCTGGCCCTCGGCGGCGAGCGTCACGTCCACCAGTTGCTCGCCCGTCAGCAGGCTGTAGAGACCGCTGGACAGGTTGCGCGGAAAGGTGTTCCAGACCAGGGAGAAGTGCTCGCCTCCACCCGACATCTTCTGCTCAATAACAAACTCCCGCACTCGTTTACTTGACTCTCTTCCAACTCTAACCAACTCCTCTCTCACTCACTCACGATCTCGATATGTACTCTTCTCTCCAGTATATGCACTCTCTCTCTCTGTCTTGTTGTTGTTTGTTTGTTTGGCGCGAGGAGCGAGAAGACACTGAATCAACGCGATTGTATGAATAACGCGAGAGAGCGAGCTCTCTAAGCGAGCCCGAGTATTACTACTACTACTACGTCAGGGACTGGCAGCCGCGCGCCAGCGCAGACCAGCAGCGTATACGCAATAACGTGCGCGAGAGCTCCAAACGCCGAGAGAGCTGGCTCCCCCCTCTCCGCCTCCCTCCTCGCTCACTCGCGACGCAGACGCGCTGCTGCTGCTGCTGCTGCGGCTCTATACCCCTTTTGCTCTTAGGCTCGCTCTGCACTCCTCGGCTGACACTTTGTTTACTCTTCAGAGCTGGGCTAAAAAGGGGGGCTTGCTTGGGATTTTTGATGGAAATAGGGTGGTATGGTTTGGAGGACTGGGTGAGTGGGTGAGGTGAAGGTGGGAGGTGAAATTATTGGTGGAAAATTGTTGCGTCAGACGTTTATGGGCTGCACTAGATACGAATGTTTATTAACTACCCCGTTATGGGATGACTAAGAAGAATATACATATTATGGCATTTCATTAATTTCAGGTCGTTTGTGTAAAGATAGATGCACTTTGTAATTAAACGGATGCTCCGACTCCAAAATGCAATTCGGAGCCAAACAGTCTCAACTGAAACTCCAAGCACGTATCCCCAATCCCGCGTATCAAGCGACCACCTGCGGCTCAAAAAACGCTCAAACAAAGGCGAAAAACACGCTCGCCTCTAGCACATTCCAAGCGTCGACTCGACAAAAACAACCTGCCCCGGCGCTCCATTACAGAAGCCGCCTAATGTTATGTGTACACACATGTATACGGGCCTTCGTAATACCACTATATACGCTGGCTGCTTGCGCGAGCGAGCGAGCGCGCGTTCCGCGCGGACTGACTCGGCTTTTACGTATAAACAGACTCACACACGCTCGCTCGGCTCAACTCAGCTCGCTCTGTATATATCACAACTACTACGCCATGAGCGTAACCCAGCTATCTCGGTGCCCCACTCCTACTCCTCTCTTTCATTTATGCGCTCCTCGCGTAGTTATATAGATACGCCGTTCATTCAGCGAGCTCCGCTCTCTCTCTCTCTCACTCGCTCGCTGTGCGTTTTTTTCACGTTGTTTTTGTTTTTCCTTTTGCGCGCGCTGCTCGCGCCTTTTTTTCTTCACGTCCCGCGCAGCGCCGCGCGCTGTATAGCCTCTCTCGCAGATGCATATGTGTGTACAGCGCGCGGCGCGATGATAATTTTGCGTATACGCGGACGACGGGTTGAGTGGGAGAGAATGGAGAGAGACAGCCAAACGGGAAGATAGACGCACGCGCGTTTTTTTTCTCTCGCCTTTTTATCGACATGCGCGCGAGCTCGACAATTTTGCGAAAATTGTTTTCCAGCCGCGGCAGCGCGAGAGCTTTTCATTGTTCATTAAGACGCGAGTTTATGCAGCGTGATTGAGAGAGCCGACGCTATTAAACGCGCGCTTTTAAATATAAACACTGCCCGGCCTCTCTCGTTGTTTGTTTCTCCTCTAAATGGAAGGTGCGCTCTCATGCTCATGGGAGTAGCTATTACCAACGAAATTAAAGTATACGGGAGAGCGCGCGCGCGCAAGCAGAACTGCGGCTTTCGGTAACTGTATAAAGGCTATGTGAGAATAAACGAGCGCGCGCTCGCGAGACCCTTTGAATATGCGCGTTACCGTTACGCGACGGCTAAGATGTCTGCGAGGCGCGCTCGTTCTCTTTTAAGTATCATGTACGTGTGTGTACAAACGTGTGCACGCGCGTCTTGGGAAAAGTTGTTTATTATGTGTATATGCGCGCGGGTAGCGATGAATGAATTCTTTTTTATCAGCTGCAGTTTGCGCGCTCGCGGAACGAGCGACGCCTCGCGCTTGCTGGGGAGAGAGCAAAATAATTGAAATACATTGCGGCGCTCTTCTTCCTTTTTTTTTCGCAGAGGTGATTGCATATTCTTAAGAAAGATGCTGCCTGTGCTTTTGCAGCCTTCTTTTTCTTGGCGGTATCGACGTTTATCGAGCAACTTAATGAATGAAAATAACGCTAAAGCGCAAGCTGAATTATCGAATTAGCTTGTTTTTTTCTCTATAACCGGATCTCGGGGGGCGATTAGAGCGGGATAAGATATACATTGTAATTAATTGCAGCCTCCGCAAAGTACACAAACAATTTTTCGCCCAGACCTAAGTGCGCGATACACCGCTGAATTAATTAATTTGGGAAATTAGGTCATAGAATAAGAGTTTTCGAAGGCGGGTGGGGGGGGGGGGGGGCGAAAGGGGTGGGGTGGGGGGGGGGGGGGGGGGGGGGGGGGGGGGGGGGGGGGGGGGAAAGAAGAAGAAATTGAAAACTTTTTCAGAACGTTTGTTGTGTAAATATTAAAACAGTCTTTAATTGAAAAAATGTCGTTCTTTATAAAACCCGAAGCCGAGTAGAAAAAAGTTTATGACTAACCATTTTGGAAAATCACTTTCCTTTAAATCACACGCCGAACAATCCACTTTTAATAACTTTTGTAAGTCGGTCTTGCCATTTTTCTTTCCATTTTCCGCTGCTTCTTCTCGTCCTTTTCCGTGGGGGCCGGCGGCTCCGCGAATATCCACGGCGATACAATATTCACCCAGAGCATCCACAGTGCTCTTAGAGGTACCTACATTAGAATAAGTCAATTCAGATTTTATAATTCTTAATTAACAAAATTAATTATAAAAATGTAAATTTTTTGAATTTTTTCTATGATTTACATTAATTCTATTATGTCAAGTTTTGCCTTTCATTTAAGTATGTAATTGTATTATTTTGATACTAATTGAAATGACATTTGCATTTATAAATTTGAATAATTGTACTTACGAGTAACCATAACAACCAAAAGTAATTCGATGCTAATGACAGTACTTGTACTCCAGATGTGAGAATTATTAAATCCTTTACATGCCTAAAATATTTTATATGAGTAAAGATTACTGTAATAATAATTGGATTTTTAAAAAGTTATTAACATACTCTGCTATTCCTCCTTCCATATTCAAGTCTACTCCTGAATCTAAAATCTGGCCATTATCTGTATATTTTGCTCGAGCCATATATGACATAAACTGATAGCATCCCGCATAAATTAATCCACAAAATATTGTAAGTATCTGTAATGTTAAAAATTAATTTTAATATTGTATCAATATAAAGATTATTTTTTTATCAATACTTCTAAATTTTAATACTTACTGTAATAAGTGTTGTAAATTCAAAAAAAACACTCATAACTGAGAGGTGGGTTACAACGGCAGCAAGAATCATATTCCTGTAAAAGCTTAATGTCGATACATTTTCTTCTACTATCTGTTTTGCCCCTCTTGTGGCTTGTTTGGTGCTTTTTGTAGGTGGCTGTAAATATGAAATACAAACATTAGTAAAATAAAAACAATTTAAATAATTATTATACGAATAAACATTGAGAGTATGAAACGTTAATTATTCAAATTTATAATGAAATTAATGCAATTCTATTGATTTGTAAATTGTATAAAAACGAATCTTTTAAACATGATATTACACAGCATTTTTGTAAGCAAGAACAGTAAGACAATAGACTTTTGTATAGGTTAGAAATATTCGTTAAATCTTTTTGAACTTGTAACATTTTTATTTAAGTTCTGACTTTGTGATAAACAGAAAAAATTTGCTCAATATTTACATAAAGTCTGTTATTAAATCAACATATGCAGCGACAGTAATAAATCTTGCTGCTCCGCGTGACATAATTATTTTTACAAATGACTTACCGCCATTATAAATTAAATATTATCTCAAAAGCCCGCTCTTATTTACTAAATAACGAGGAATGTCGATAAAAAAAATTGCAACAATTCGTCGAGCCTCAGTCTGTTTTGCTGCCACATGGCCTGACGAGACTCAGAACACAGAAAAAATCTATACATGTATATATACACGCGCACGCGTATACACTTATCCGTATACATGCCAAAGTAGCAGGTTGTAAGAAAAAATAGTGGGAGGCGCAACTGTTGAAAAGGTTAGGAACTCAAGATTCGGGAATCGCGGTGAGATTAGGTTAGAACATCTGTTCGATGGCGCGCGAGGGCAATAAGCGAACCTGGCACGGGGTGCGTAGGCGGAAAAATGCATCGGATCTGAATACGCGCGTTGAAGCCCCGCGGTTGCTGTCAACGCTTATCTAATTACTTTTTCCAAAGTTCTCGCCGACATTTACGTCGGCGAAATGTCCCTGACCGCTGCTCTATTCGTTCTCCTTTCCTTTTTGAAGTTTGAAAAAGGTAAGTTTTAATCAATCTATTTTTAGTTTAAAAAGTGCGTTACGTCATCAGTTTTTAAGCGCGCAAGGTTCTTTTGAATTAAACTTTATGCTAATTAGTGTGTTCAATTTTTAGGTCCTCGCTTTGTTTACTCTGGAATCGCAAACAAATAATTTCAACATACATAGTGGATGAGCTTTCTGTTCTTATGCAAGTAATAAATAATAGTTTGCACATTGAAGATCTAACGTTGTACTCAGTTTTATCTCTTACAAATCAATAATTTCATCTAAAAGAAAAATAAATCTGTGATATTTAAACTTGGATTGACTAACGATAAGTTAAACTTATTTCGAGTGCATTCAATATCATCAGTTATAAAGCTTAGAATCATGTCGCTACACTCATTTCTACAGTATGTAGCAGATGGATTAAGTATAATCACAATTGGCATGTGCTTGACACTAAAGGTTCCTCAAATAATGAAATTGCGAGAAAGCAAGTCAGCAGTTGGCATATCTCTTATAAGTCTGTTATTAGAATTAACAAGGTACTTAATAGTTGATAAAAAAAATATTTGATAGATAGTGTAATATACACCTCGATAATTTAAAATAAGCATTATTAATTAATTAATGATTTTATTATTTTTTTTGCAGTTACAGTGTTATGACATGTTATAACTACACAAACAGATATGCATTGCTATCGTACCTGGAATATCCAATTATCTTAATTCAAGAGTATATTTTGATATATTTAGTATTGAAATATTTGAATCTATTAAATACTCGAACACTGCTGGCAGTGATTACATATGTTACTATTTTTATGGGTTTTTTGACCCAAGTTATACCAAAGACTACTTTAATTTTATTCGTAGTAAGTATTTTTTTCTCATAAAACTAGATATTTTATTAATCAACATACATACGTTATAAGGTTATTAGAAATATTTAAAATTTTGTATTTCATTTTAGCCATTATGTACACCAATATCAGCTTTTAGTAAAATAGTTCAGCTGATAGCCATATTTAGAGCTAAAAATGCTGATGCGGTATCACCTTTAACTTGGTTGATTTCTGCATTAACAAATCTCAGTAAGATATTTATATTAAATGTTTTTTTCTTTTAGCGTTATGTAATTTAAAAGCAAATCATTCTAATTTTAGCTAGAGTATTTACTATATGGATGGACTCAGCAGATTCATTGCTACTAGGAAATTTCATAATCTCAACAACTTTAAGTTCTTCAATTATGTTTGAAGCACTTTATTATAAAAAATACTCAAAAAAATCTGACTAAGAAAATAGTGATAAATGAGTCAGGGAAAGAGAGATTTTTTTAGAATGATAAATTTTCAGAATGATATTTTATGAAAATATTTAAACTCTGAATCTAAAATAATGAATATCAAATGATAATTTTACCAAAATAGTATTAATTATCAATGTTAATTATGGTAAGAATAAAATTAATAGAATGTTAAAGTTCTAAAAATGTTTATTTTTATATTATTTAAATTATGAATAAATAAATGTAGAATTTAAAAAATCAAATAATGTATTCCTAATAATACATAACTCAATGATGTGAAATAATTATTTTTTCATAATTTTAAGCATATAATAAATTAGTATTTCTGATACAGTATTTTCTTTCAATTGTTAATTCTAATTTAGTAGCAAATATATTAAAGTAATTTTTATTTCTGGCACATTATCTCGTCTTAATATAATGCAATTTTCCTGAAAAATATCTATCTAAAAATTTATTATTTTGAAAAGTAGCCCCTTTCTCCGTTTGCACTTACAAATTTTATGATAATATGCTTAGAAACATAAAATGATACTATGAAAACACAGAGGTATTTTTTTAATCATTTTATTAATAAATTTCTTTATATTTACCACTTTGGTATTACATCACTGTTTATTATATGAAAATACGTTAAAAAAGTTCTTTGGATATTAAAATTAAAATTACAAAAAGTTTTTTTAATTAAAAAAATACAATTTTTTTAATGATCTGATTTGACTTTTTAAATTGTTGGACATACATTAGCAATTACTCTTCCATGAGTGCGTGCTGGATCTAGTGCATATTGTTGACCCTTAATAATGATGTTATTAATACATCCAACATATTGTGCTTTTGAAATACTGCCTCTTAGTGGCTTGCCAGAATGTAAATGAGGATGACCACCTATATAAATTGGGTGTTTTGAATTAACTCCTCCAGAATTCTTACTATTACTTATTCCAGGAGTAGATGTTGCATGATCGACTGAAATAACGACTGAATTCTTTTGTTTAACAGCTGAAAAAAAAGAAGTAAGTTAGTTGAAATGACATAAGTGATATAAATTTCGTACTATAAATTGTATTAAATGATAGAATGATATTTTACCTCGAATATTGTGCCAATTTCCATCACACAAAGCGTTAGGGCTAGCTTGATCGAAAGAGGTTTCCATCTGTCCTCTCGATGTTTTTACCAAGAATTTTATCGTGCCATTGACCATTTCTAATACAACATGATCACTCTTTCCATGAATTGCAAGCAAAAGTCCTGAGGATGCCCTTGGTTTGATATCCATCACGATATCGATTTGTCGACCAACGTTGTATTTATCATCTGTAAGAAATTTTATTCAGTTAGCATTTATGATAAATGGATTAGTGATATTAATATGTTCTAGATAATCAAATACTAGAAATTACCTGCTCTAAACCAATTGCTACCATTACCCGGATAGAAGAACATTCCTGGTTCAATTCGTTTGGAACATGGAATAACTCCTTCCGTTAAGCTAGGTTCTGGCACATGCTGTCCATTCAGCATAAAGTTGCGAATGCAACCGCTGAATGTCTTGTTGACTCCCTTTTGAAAATAACAAATTTTTATTTTATACGAGAAGAATTTTTCGCAAAGTATTTTCTAAACACTATACCCAATTATGTTAAGGTCAATATTTTTATCGTTCATACTCACAATGGTCTCCATAACTTTAACTGACATTGCCGGGTCGACACCTCCCACGAAGAAAGGTGGCTGAATGCTGATACCCTGACTTGTACCCTCCGATCTGCCGTGAATAGGTTCCTCTTCATCCACAGCTAACTGTCCTTCGGTGTTGTTCCGCCTAAAGTAAATCGTATGCCATTGGTGATCATTAATCTTCTTATCGGCGATGAGAAGCGCGGGACCACTGCCGCAGTCGTATGTAAAGTGGACCTAAAAAATTTTGTTTATGTTTCAGACCATTCAATTTCAATAAACTTATGAAAATCAAGAAAAGAGGCAAACAAACTAATAACTTACTAGACCATTCTTAACGTATAAAGCGATCATATCATGCTTGTTGAAATCAGAAGCGTAAAACACGATACCCTCGGATGCCAGAGTATTAATATCGATTTGGAAGTCTGAGTCGTGCTTGTAACGGCCGTTCAAGGAGGCATACTCAAATCTGCTAGCGTCTTGAGCACCTAAAATTCACAAAATCATTAAGTAACAACGTTTAAAACTTATAATAGCATGAAAGAAAAAAGAAATTACCAAATCTCCAGGCATTTACGATTTGCTGATCAGGATCGTTGGCCGGGTATTGGGGCAATCTGCATCCGTCGACAGTTTCAGGCTCGAGCGGTGAAGTTAATGTTGACGGTGTGGTATGTGCTTCGGTTACGGGTAACGGCTGCTCATTCTTATCCTCTTTAAGGGATGGAGGCGGTGGTCGACCTTCTATTGAGCCAGGCGGTTCATATGAGTCCCCGGATTTACTTAGATCTACGACATCTAAAAAGAAATTAAGTTTTATTATTTTTGTTACAGCAGAATTATTTTATTAAGTAATGATTTTGCGATATATTGTTTGACTTACTCGTGGAATCGTCATATGTGGGTAGTGGAGGTGGTGGGTACGTCGGTATTGGTTGCTCTTGATCTGTTGCTACTGAAATCAGAAGTTACCAAATATTTAAGAACGTAGTCCTACATTAATTAGAAAATAATTTCGTATGATTTTAATAAAATATTGTCCATACTTTGATCGGGACTATTGCACTGCGATAGATGAGCGTGTGGCTTTTCGGTAGAATTAGCAAAGTTAACTATAACACCGTTGATTGTCGTATCTCCGATACATCCCACAAATGGCTCGAAACGTACACCGCCGCTAGCTTCCTCCGGCACGTTACCAACGTATAACGCTCCATTTGTAACTTCTCTTGGATACGATGGGGTATTAATGCTCTCTTCCTCCGTATCATCGATATCTAGTCTTAGCAATGTGCCATTGTGGGTGGCTGTGATGACGTGCCACTCGTTATCGTTGAACCGAATATCCCGAATTTTGGTTTCGAGTCGTTCGCCTTGACTCTCTAGCACGAGCTGACCGTTTACAAGGGTCAACGTACTGGCCGGGGAGTTGTCTTCGTTCACCAGGTGATAGATCACGCCATTCTCCAATTGTGTTTTAAACTTAAGATTTATCTGTAAAGCTTGTGGAACCTGGACCTTTTCCCATTTCACATAGCCTGGGTGTACGCTGTCGAACGAGACAAGACTAGCAAACTGTAAAGAGAAAGATTTATGGTTAATGAATTATGATTAAAAAGTGAAATTTTAAAATTGAGAAATGTGGAAGTTGTAAAGTTCACCTTGACAGGACATCCGAGAACAACACCGTACGCCTGTATATTTTTGGTGAGATCGACGGACGTATCTTGAATAATGACGTCGTCTATGCATCCCTCGAAACCAATTTGAGTGGCAGCCGTGTATTGATGTTGAATTGAGGCAGGGTAGCCTCCAAAGTATATATAGTCAGATGAGACTAGATTCTTTCCTTCGCCTTGGCCCTGGCTCTGGCCTATGTACACACCGTCCACCTTTAGTACGCCAATCCTCTCGAGACGCGCTGCTTCGAGCGAGTGCCAATTGCCATCGTTGTATCTACAATTTTTTTTTTATTAATAATTTGTTCTTGTTTATTAAAAGTATAAAAGTATTCATAAAATCGAAAAGAAAAAAATATTCAATTACTTGTCCTTTGTAGTAATGACGGCCTGTCCGTCACCCAAATCAAACTGGAATAGTACATGGCCATCTCTTAGCTCCAATGACAAGAAATGTTTCTTTCCACCCATAAGATACATTAGTCCATTGTTAACCCACGTCTTAAACTTAAACTGTACACGGAACTTCTTGAGATCGTTCGATAGCTGCGAATTCTTCTTGTTAAGTATCGCGTAGCCTTCGCGATCAAACCTGTAGCCCGTATTGGGCTGCAGATTCACGAGCATGTCGCGCTCGATAGCTGGCTGCCAATTATTCTCGCCATCGACGAAATTCCAGAAGGAAACCAGTACATCACCGATCATCAGTTCCTCCATCTGGCCGTCGAAGGAAGAAGACACAACAGCGTCTTGAACCTGGAAAGAAGGTGGGAAGCCTCCTACAAAAAGTTTGGACTTCTCTTGGTCAAGATTGAAGATCGAATGCGAACCGGGAAGTGCCTCTTCAGTCACGTACAGTTGGTCTTTACCATCACCGGCGTCCTCGCGGACTATGAGCTTGATGTTTCTGCCAGTTCTAAGAAAACAGAAAAGTATTGTTAATATCTTTTACTAATAAACCACGTATTGCATTGTAATATGATTACCTTTCGACAATCAATTGTCGCCATACGTTATCAGCAACGTATTTGTTAACGATTATCTTTTGCGGTCCAGAACCCAAGTCTAGAGTCAATACTGGATAGCCTCCTTCGATAGAAAGAGCCATAAAGTCATGCTAGAAAATTAATAAAACAATTATGCAAACATTGTTAAACATAGACAAACGATTAACGTAACGGCATTATAACTCACAGTCTTAGTTCGAGGAATATTCGCTTTGTTTTCGTTTCCAAGATACATCAAGAAACCATTAGCCTTCGCTGTTCGGAAGTATACCGAAATCCTCGTGGACGTTGTTTGAAGCGGCAGGCTTTCCGGATTTTTCAATTCGAGTGTCGTATTCGGGAAGAAAGTGAGACCGATCTTAATCGCATTCGCCAAATTTCTAACATTATTGATCTTGCGCTTGAGCTCCTCAATCTTGTCGTAGAGACTGTTGCCGGTGCCGTTAATCATCTGCTGCTTTTCGCTAAGTATGTCCAACCTATTGTTGACATCTGGCAGCGTCGATCCGATCGTGTCCAACTGATGGTTGGCTTGAGAAACATTTCGAATCCAATTGGTGATATCTTTAGACAACTGTTTGGCGTTCTTCGCATCTTCCGGAATGTGGTCGACGATGCCCTTTAGGTCCTGATTGATTACCTCGCCGATCACATATTCAGCCTTGTCTGCATTGTTTTGTGCCTCGTGCACGATCATAGATGAGGATTGCACGCCCAATGTGCCCAACGCGCTGAAAATTTAATTAGCATTTTAATTATGGATATTTTAGTTTTTTCTTTTGAGTTTTATTCAAACTGTATAACATACTTTTCGATTCGATTTAAGTTGACATTGTTTTTTTCGTTTAGATCAGCGATCTCAAGCATGTCGTAATTTCGGGCGTTATCTAGTACAGGTTTTAAATCACGTTCCGTCTTTGCCACATCGGTTCTAGCGATATCGAGCAAGTCAGTACTCTTCTCTCTAATGAGATTACTTCTGTCCCCAAGCCCATCAGCCTATTAACAATAAAGTAGTTAAGAGTAAAATTCACATTAAACAGGATGATATAAAATATTTTTAAACTTTAGTTAATATTATGTTACCAAGATAGTAGCATTGTCGGCAGAATTAACAGCATCTTGAGCAAATTGCCGAGCATCGTCGATATTTTTGCTAATTTCTTGATAAACGGATGCCGCTCGGACGCCAGTCGAATCTTGAGTATTCTTGAAAAGAGCTTCTAATTCTACTGATTTTCTATTAAGGTCTTGCGCATGATCGGTAGCCTTAGGAACGTCGTTAGTTACGTTCTCCAACATCTGTTTGTTATTCTCTATGGCGTCGCCTAATTTCTGCTGTGCTTCGGTCAGTTGTCCAGGTTCGACATTCTGGTCTAAAAAGAATATATGTTTTTTAATTTATTGTTTTTTGTAAGATTGTAACTATAAATAAATAGATTACTGAACAAGTTATTACTAAACTTACTCAAACTTATAAATTTGTATTCCGCCTCAGTGAATAAGTTGTTAGCGTCGTCGATGAGTTCCTTGGCTTTAGTTAGGTCCTCTCCAATCTGATTAGAAGCATCCTTCATAACATCGGGGCTGCTAGATTCAACGAGCTTGCGGTTTTCAAAGTTAATTCGTTCGGCGGCGATAGCACGATTATCTGCTTGGACCGTCAAATTGTACATGTCATCAATCTGGTTGGTGAGCGCACGAACTTTGCCGCTCACATCCTCCGTGTCATGTTCCAGATTTTTCACCGGTGTTTCGTAGCTTATCATCTCAGAAACGAGGATGTTTGCCTGATTGGCCTGGTCCGTAGCCTTATCGCGGTCATTGGTAAACGATACCTGAAATTTTATCAAAAGTGATAATGTTATAGTAAAGAAGTTTAATCAATGTTTTCAGTTTAAAAATAATAGCAATTTAACAAACCTGCTTTATTCTATCAAGAATATTTTGAGCCTCGAGCAAAGCATTGTCAATCTTAGGTCCGGTACCAAGTCCGGTGTTAGAAGCGAGTGATTGTACTTCATTGATGATGGTGTTTACGAGTTCGACTTCCTTGGTCACATCCTCCTGGAAATTGTTGGAGTCCTTGAGATTCTTCTCAGCTTTGGTTTTCCAATTACCACCATCCTCCTCCTGGTACTCGACGCGTCGCTTTAAGGAGTAGGCCTTGCTCTTAAGCTTCGAGATATCCTGCTGTAGGGGCTCGAAGTCTATGCGTCGGGGATCTAGAAGTTTAACCTCGGGAGCGAGTCTCGTAAGAGTCTCGTTGATGAAGTCGAGACGCTGGTTTGTGAAGAAACTGTCAGCAACGTTCTGTGAAAGATAATATTAATTTTTAGATGGCTTTACTCAATTACCACAATCTCATTAATTTCATGCAGATAGTAAATAAAATTGTATGATTACCTTGAAAGAGTTTGCAACTGGATCCAGTAGCGACTCTAGTTCATCGGTAACATCGAGCAGATCATGGGTACATTTATCACACTGTTGACAACCTCTTCTCTCATCAAGCACAGTACGATGAGGACAGTGATCGCATTTTTCGCCCAACACACCTGGCAGACACTCGCACTGCCCGGTTATGGCATTGCAGGAAGCTCCGCGGGAGTATCCACTGATACAACCACATGCTGCAGAACAAAAAATTGTACACGTTAACTTCGAATCTTCAATAAAAGTATCCGAGAATTAGACTGAAAAATGCACTTACATTGACAACCCTCAGCTGTGTAATTCCAGAAGCCAGCTATACATTGATCGCAAGTACGTCCTTCGACACCAGGTTTACATCTACATTTGCCATCCTCGTCGGCGCACTGAGTGCTCTCGGAAGCGATAGCGCAGTTGCAAGGTCGACAACCCTGACATGTCCTGAATCCATAGTGATCATCTGCGCAACGGTCGCACTTTTCGCCGATGACATTCTCGTGACACTCGCAGAGACCGTTGTAACTGTCGCAGTGCTTCATACCTACCACGAAAAATTTAAAACTTAATACGCCATTCAACAACTTATCTCTACTCTTGTTTAAAAAATGCTACCCACCACATTGATCACAATAACAGCTTCTGCAATCCTTCCTTTCCACTGCGTCACCAAAGAAACCAGGCGCACATAGGTTGCAGGCTGTACCGTAAGTGTTGTTCAAACATCTCAGGCATTCTCCGCTGACGGAGTCACACGAGTCTATCTCATTGGTGTCGATATTACCGGAGCACTCACAAGGCTTACAATAATCACCCACGACGTCTGGTTTACCGAAGAAACCGGCGGCACAGGCCTCGCAGCGGGCACCGTAATAACCGGGCAGGCAATCACAGCTAATTTTACTGCCATCATCGCTGACGTCGCAGCCATGAGCAAAATTGTTGGAGGGCATGGGCAGAGGACACGCGCAGATCAGACAGTCCGAAGGAGTTCCGATCGTCGCGTTACCGTAATAACCGACTTCGCACTGTTCGCAATGGTCTCCAGTAGTGCCGTTCTTGCATTCCTGTAAGATAATATGGCTGATTAATAATATTTACCGAATTTAAAAAAAAAAACTTATTATAGTTCTAGAGTTGGCAACCAAAAAGCGCAACCTATTTATAAAAATTAAAATTTTAAAGTGTTTATCGGCCATTGATTGGTTATTAATATTGTAACTCCATAGGTACCAGTTGCTTACTGACCAAGAAATTTTCATATTTACACTAATTATAAATACCAGCTTTTATGAAATTGTTGCCCTTTTTGAACGCAGCTCTGGAGCTGTTAGGGTATTAGTCCTTTATTAGGATATTATTTTATAATTTACGTAGCAAACTCCAGTCTCAACGTCGCATGAATCGGCATGCCCGTTACATTGACATTTTACGCAATAGCCTCCGTATGGTCCTGATACTCTATAGTAACCTTTGGCGCACTCCTCGCATGAGAGACCCTTGTAATTGGGTGGACACTGACATTGTTCCACGCTGCTCGCCACTTCTGCATTGGGAATATAGGATTCGGTCGCTATGTCGAGGGTCACGCGCGATAGACTGCAACAGTTAAATATATTATTTTTAAAACATTTATCAAAGATTTATCAAAGATTAAGCGATCTAGTGATCGCATAAAATAATTTGTACACTTACGAAACAGTCAAGGATGGCTGCCAATATGTAGCACGGATATAAATTCCTCTGAGATCTCCTAGTACAACCATGAGCTGTTCTCTAGTCGCTCTGAGATTCTGCCTAGTGTCGAAATTAGACTCAATCAGTTGTACTGAAGCTAAGAAGTTTGTCAGTGATGGAGGCTGTTCTTCGCCCCTATAAATCAAGAAGCTATCTGCTCCCTGAAGGATTACGTCAGCTCCAGGCGTTGCTTGTCCAAATAGTCCAGTAGTGTAGTAAATAGTGAAGTTAAGCCAACCCCCGTAAGATGTGAGTTTCTTATTCAAGTAGCTTGTTGGAGCTGATAGGTAAACAACGTTGGTTTCATCAATGCCAGAACTCATATCTACAACAATGTGCGTCTCGTTGAGCTCCTGTGGTAGGATCTTTAATATCTCTACGGTTTCGTTCTTTTCGTTGACCAAAGCTACGTCCCAGCCAGCCATATCCATCAAATAAGTCCTGTAGAGAGTGGCGGAATTGCATCTGGTGGTCTTTCCAAAACAGAAGCATTGACTGCATCCCTTTTCGTTGCTTGGTTGGAGATTGAACATACCCTCTTTGCAGAGATCACAAGCGGAGCCTTGGACATTCTCCTTGCAGTGGCAGTCGGCTGTCTCCTGGTCACAGATATCTTCGGTAGTACCACGCACGTCGCAGTCGCACTTGTCGCAGTAGGGAAACTGGAAGTGACCGGGCTTGCAGCTATTGCACTCACGATCGACGACGTTCTTCTTACACTTGCAATGGCCAGTCAAGAGATCGCACTGGAGATCACCGTTAAGTACACCGTATGGATTACAGTGACATTCCTCACAACCGATGATCGGATCGTAGCCGTACGTACGGGGTTCGCATTGGTCGCATCGATCGCCAGTTACATGGTTAGGACAGATACATGCACCGGTTTCTGGTTCGCAAATAGCGGTACTTGGACAGTTGCAGGGGCGACAATTGGGAAAGCCGTAGAAACCAGTCTTACAGATATTGCAGCGACGGCCGATGATGTTGGCCTTACAGGGACACTGGCCACCGAACTTTTCGCAATCGAAGCTAAGTGTACCCTCTATGTCACAGTTGCAAGGCAAAGCTCCGTTATTATAGTTAGTCGTAAGGGAGAAAACAGAATCGCGACAGAAGCCCGAGTCGGTGCTGTTAATGAAGAAATGATTGTTGCTACATTTCTTAATGAACTCCTTGGTCTGGTCAAATTGTAGTTTTTTCAAGTAGTCATCGCTGTAGAGTTCGGCCGGAATCACCAAGATGTAGTCCAACCAGATGCCTCGGCCGGCATTCTCCTTTAATGTTATCACGAAGTTCTCGATTAGCTGGAATCGAGTGTTGCCGTCTAGCTGTCGAACGAGGGATCGGCAACCACTGTTACTGGGACAGTGAGCAATCGGTACTTTAGCCTCGTAGAATTTGCCGTTCTGCACAAGGACATCCACATCGAATTCAGGATGATCGGGCTGATAGTATTGCACGACGAACACATAGTCACCGGGATGAGGAACTTTGGCCGGCATATCGATGGCCGCGTCTTTAGCGTTGAGATAGATGAATTTGGAGCTATTATCGTATATACCCTCAGGTGTTGTAGGGGCCTCCAACACTTGGTTACTCTGTTCGAATTCGATCTTCTTCGCGTCTGGTGCCTCCGGGAATATTCCCTGAATGCAGACGCCATCTTTGCGTACGCATACTGATTTGGGGACCAGGTAGTCGACAGACCAGTCCTGAGCCGGAATTGCGACCACGGATTTGATGGCAACGTTGCCGCCTGGTTCGCCATCCAATACTACCGTTACGTGGTTGTTCGGGAAGTTCATGACAGCAACTTTGTTGTTCGTCTCTGTCACCACTTGACGACAGACGTTTGTGTATTTGCAAGGATGTAATGCAGCCTGGAAGAATAAAATGTTATTTAATCATATAATCATGTTAATTTATAGGACTAAAATTTATTTAATAAAGAACTAACTTTGCCCCTGTTTATCGTATTAGCTTCGATAAAGATCCTAGTGGTGCGGCTCTCTTCTTTAGGTGGCGTTACGTAAGTAATAATGAGAACGTGTGGTCCAGGTTTGGAAATCGTTAATTCGAAATGAATCTTTTTCTGAGCGTCGTTGATAAGTGGCAACTGGTTTTCGCCGATTTCGCTGAGTAATTCCTGATCGGTAAGGTACTCATTGAGCGGATTACGGCTGTCATTTTCATCAATAAACCCACCAGTGCCGAGGACCGAGTCGAAGGGTATGAGGTTTGGATAAGCGTAGTAACTACACAGACCCTTGTAGCCGATTGTGCAGGGTGTAGTGACCTTTTGGGTGAGAATGCTGGCCTCGTAATATTCCGATGGAATAAGAACGAAGTAATCGAGGAACAAGCTCTTCTCGATGGCGATCGTGAAGGTCCAGTGGCCCGGGTTCATTACCATGACGGATGGAAGATTGCCTTGAGCTCCTATAAAAAAATATTTCAAAATCTATATATCGTTTAAAAAATAATTAATCTTTTAAAAAATGTATTAAAAAATGTACCAGCAACAGTGACAAACGAAGGTTTGCTTGTCGGCTTGAACTGAACTTTAAAGTGTTGCTCGACTTCGGTGTGGCTGTCAGGTGTGATTGTGACCGATCCAAGTATACTCTCGCTGTTTGGATTGACGTATCGCATGACCAGTCGATACAAAGACGATTTCGGGATCTCAATTTCGTGGATAATCTTGTTCTGTATTGGTGAGAACACGGCGTAACCTTTTCCACTGTAGCCAGGGAACAGATCCTCAGCGAAGCGATACCGCACTGAGAAATTGTTGGGCGTATGGCCATCCTCAGCTTCGTACTGGAATTGATGGAGTGTAGGGAAGTATTGAGTGCGCATCGGCTCATTACAGGTCTGACCCTCGATACGACTGCGACAAAGACACTGGCCGGTCTCTTTGTTGCAGGCGCGACTTAGCGAGCCACCAATGTCGCAGGCACATTCTGTTGAGTGAGCATACATTTCAGTTTCAATTATTTGATCTTGGATGAAGGACTATAAGAATATGAAGTAAACTTACCAGTACAACCAAATCGGTTGCTATCTTGAAGGTTGTAGGTTCCATCGACACACACTGAACAATCTCTACTGGTTACGGACGGCTTGCAGATACATTGACCGGTTTTTCCGTCGCATTCGCCAATGCTTCCGATCACACCAGGAATGTGGCAGCGACACTCTAAAATGTCAATATAATAAGTATCAACACTAAACATATTTTATAATTTATTTTTTGTCGTACGTACCTTCGCATCCATCCGGATTGTTAGGCTGCAGATTCCAGAAAAGTTTTTTACACTGATTACAGATTCTGCCTTCGACGCGTTCTTTACATTGGCAGAGCTCGCCAACGGGTAAACTGCCGCAACCTTGGAAAGTACCAGCAATACCAGCTGGATCACAGTTGCAGCCCTCGCAGATTGGGAAGTTGTAGAAGTTTGCTTTACACTGATCACAACGATCACCATCAAAATTGTTGCGACATTGACATTTGCCCTCCATGTCACACGATACACCGATTGAACCGTGACTGTCGCAGTTACAGCCTATAATTTATTGTAAAACAAAATAAACAAAAATTTATTTTTTATTTGGAATAACAATTAAATCATCGGACCATTTGACAATAATTAGTCTACTCACTTGTACATTCAGGGTAGTTGTAGTATCCGGGTGCGCACTGGTTACAGGTTTTTCCAACAAAGTTCGAGAGGCAGGAGCACTTGCCAGTAACGTCACAGTTGATTGACGAGGTGCCGTTTTTGCTGCAGTTGCAGGGCTCGCAGTTAGGAAAACCATAGTAACCGCTAATGCACTGGTCGCAGCGCGGTCCACCGTAGCCTTCCTTGCATAAGCACTGACCATTTCCCTTGTCACAGACTCCAGGTAACGTACCGCGAGAATCGCACTCACAGTCTACAATTTTAAAATATAAATTCGTAAGAAATAATCAAGAGTATAAAGCTTTTTAGAATTGTGAAAAATAATTAAGCTCACATTGACATGATGGATAGTTAAAGTATCCGTCCTCGCAGATGTCGCATCTTCGTCCACCATAATTGTTTTTGCACGTACAATTTCCAGAGATAACGTCGCAGACGTTGTTGAGCGACCCGATGGGGTTGCAGTCGCAATCGGAACAGTTGGGGAAGTCGTAGTAGCCTTCTGCGCAGATATTACAGTAGTGACCGGCGTAATTCTCTTTGCAAGGGCACTGACCCTCGGTGGCCTCGCAGTGGTAACCGTCAGTTCCGTTGAGATGGCACTCGCAAGGCCGGCAGTTGGGGAAGCCGAAGTAGCCGTAGCTACAGGAGTCGCAGTTGGGCGCAGTATACTCGGGACGACACTCGCACTTACCAGTCGAGTCGAAACAGTTGCCGGTCGAGTAAAAGAAGTCACAATTACAGGCTGCAACAAACAGCAGAGAGATTTAGATAATACTCACAACCAATGATTGTTCAGTACTATGAAATATTATTGGAAACTTACGTTGACAAACATCGGTGGCATTAAGAGGCTTGCCGGCTGGTCTATAGAACTTGGGCTTGCAGTGATTACAGTTGATGCCTTCGGTGTTGTGTTTGCAGTTCTTACAGACACCGCCACCTTCGTACTTTTCGTTGATGTCGAGAGACAGATGCTTCTCGTCGACCTCTGGGTCGTAGACGCACTCATCAGAATGATTGTAGCAGTTACAAGCTGCAAACAGAAGATATCATTTCCAAATAAATCATATTATAAGGAACAGCTTTTATACCGAGCTTGATTTGGCCACTTACGCTCGCACTCGAATTTCTTGGAGTAAGTAGACTGTCGCCACTTTTTCTGCTCGTAGCCCTTACAACAGGTCGAGCACTGCATGCCACAGGTATTGTGCTGGCAACGACAGAACAGCTTCTTTGGATTGTCGGCGTCTAGAGAGTCGCAAGTATCGGCATGGCCGTTACACATGCAACGACCACCGATTTGGATGTCTTTGATCGAGTAGTAGTACTAACAAAATGAAATGAAACATTAGGTGACTACTAATATTAAATTTTTTTTCTCCAATTACATTATGCTTATTATACTTTCGAAACAGCCCCGTAAATAAATGTAGTAGAAATCGTTTTCTTTGATTCTAAAAAGCACAACTTACACGTCTGGTAACAGTGGGATCCTGTCTCTTGACGCTCATCAAGTGTCCCAGCAGATTCTTGGTTTTCAGGAACCTGAACCTAACGTTGGTCGCCCTGGTCCACTCCTGCAGCACCGTCGAGTTGAAGTAGTGCTTGGACGAGGGCCGATTGTTCGTGATCGAAATCGGAATTTCACCGTCTATTAAAGGTACCAGCTTGGAATATGCGGTAGTACAAATGACGGAGTCATCGCGGGTGATAGGCGTGTTAGAGTCGACGCCAAAGTAGGTGATGCAGTCGCTGTTCGAGTCGGAGAAATATTGCCAGGGCGTGTAGGTCTTGCCGTAATCAGTGGATTTTTCGAGCACCCAGAGACCTGGACGAGGCGAATTGCCCATGCGGACGTACACGTACGCCACGTGGAATTCCTAAGCAACAAGTTGTTAGCAGTGGATTTTTTTTTCACAGGCCTGGAAAGTCGAGGCTCGGTGCTAATGGGTGCTAAGCTATTTCTTTAAGAGCGAGACGCTTTAAGTACGATATTTACAGGCAAAAACACGATTTTTCGTAAATATTGTTGGAAAAGCGGTTTTTGTTGATTTTAATGTATTCGGCTAATTAAGATTTTAAAAATCAAACATGTGAACTTTGAATCAACTTTATTGGTCAAAGTATTTAATTTTCAATTCAAAAAGTCGTATAATGTACTAGACAAGCTTCATCCGCCTCTCGCTTCGAGGATCAAAAATTTTGTTCAAAATTAATGTTGATTTTCATTTCGTACAATTTTTTTTCGTAAAATTTTACAAATTTTTAAAATTCTCCAACATTTAATAGTTTTAAATAGTCAGATCAAAATTTTCATTGCGTTATTATTAAAATATTTAAACAATATTTTTTTAATATAAAAAGAAAATTTTTAGTAACCCCATTTTTTTGAGTCCAAGAATGAATCAAATAAATTTTAATTTCGCTACAACTGAAATAAAACGATCATCCAAAAGTCGCATTTTAAATGCCCTCACAGTGCGTTCTAAAATAGATAAGTGAAGTTTCAAGAGATTTTCTTCACAGACGGATATAATGTTCAGTCCCCCATCCATATGTACGAAGGGGCCTTCCAGATAAAGTCGAGCCGAAAAGGAAACGGGCTCGGCGTTTGGCCACCAGATGTGCGCTCGCCTCTTCAAAAAACCTCCTATATAAGACTCCCTCGTAAGCATCAAAACATCTCTCCATTTCTATATCTCTCACATCCTCTCTAACGTCTCCACATAATACCCATACTTTTTTAATATTTCTCGATGAATCAAAGCGAGCGATTATGAACTCATCGTGAAAGAGGAAAATAAGATCGTGGCGCGGAGACTGTATCGGTATCTCGGGCAGTTTAGATTAGGGGATCGCTTGGGCGCGGAAAGAGGCGACTCTGTGTGTTATTTCGAACGAGCGATAAGGGGGTTGAACGGACTATCGCCTCCGAGCATCCGTCCCCCGTCATGAGCTCGAAGAGGAGTGATAAGAAGATCCGCCGCCGCTTCGCCGTGTACACAGGAAATCGCGCCCACGACTACCGATGCCGACCGATTTCATTCATTTTTTTTTCTAGTTTCACGAGAAAAATGTGTAACGGGTTTTCTGTGAATTTGATGCTTTGTATTGGGCGTTATGGACAAAGAAAATTTTGTTTCAAAAGTTTTAATAATATTCATTTTTACTAAAACGTAAGGAGCACCTATATGCAATTATTTTTATTATAGATATAGCTGATATCATCCATTAGCATCGCATCTCATCATAAAAAATTACTATTATACCTGTCCGAGCGAGATGGTAAGATTGACCCTTTCATACTTGCTGCCTCTAGAAAGTGGCGGCGACTGCCAGGCCGTATCCAAACCGTCGACGGCATACTCAGGAGGATGCCTCTTCTCCTCATCATTCGGTTCACGGTGGTCGCATTGCTGAAAAAAAAAACAAATCGTCGTTTCATCAAACTTTATCGTCACCGCCTAAAATGTAGAAATCGAGCCGGCTGGGAGAAATTCGAATGAGGCTAAAATGTTATCGCAGAGGTCAGCCTCTCTGCATATCTGTAGCCTTATCGTTTTTCTTTCTCTCTGCCGCGTGCTTCCCTTCGACGAAAGCCTCAATGAAATCATAAGCGCGCGCGCGGGTTTGTGAAACCAAGGGAGATCTTATTTCCATGGCGCTGCATGTGTATGTACATTGCTTCGGATCGGATATCTGCTGACCATTGGGAATGAAGAAATTATGCTTAGGATGATAAAGTGTTACGTGACTGCTGGCTGATATCGGCGAGGAAAGATGGTACGCGCCGCGAGGATAAAAATTATTTTATAACTTGTTATTTTAAGTTTGCTGGCTATTTTCGTTTTGACTTTGGTAATAATTAACCAATCACTTTTTAGATAGTGATTTTTTATGCAAATTTTATCGACTTGTTAGTAATGAGTAATAATTAGAACAGAAGTTTATTTATTTTATGATTTTTGTTAAACTAAAATGTGTTTTTCGTGTTTTAAAAATATTATTTTTTTTATACTTAAAATTTTGAATTTTATTTAATTTAAATAATTTTATTAGAAACAACCTAAAATCATAAGCTACTTGTTAAAGAATATAGATTTTTTTACGAATAATTTTTTTTAACTGTATATGGCCAGAAGCGCTGTAAATGTAATCGAAAGAACAAAATATACTTTTACTCATTTGAATAAAGTAAATATAATGATCAACCAGTTGAATACAATTTTTGGAATTTTTTCAAATATTAAGCCACTAAGATATAATTTCAGAAAGTATTTATTCATCGACTAGTAACAATCATAAAACACGCATAAAACCCGGCATTCAAAACAGCCGGCCGCACATTCTTACACTCGGCGAACTATAATATGGTCTTAAACTCCACTTCTTTTTATAGAACACCATACAGATTTAGCCCAACCCTACAACACGCTCCGTGCAGCCGCTCCAACCCGCATCTCATTCCTCTCCCTCTCTCTTACTCAGCACTCAAACATTCGCTCAACCAACCATACCAAATAAAAGACAAAAAGCAAAAAGCCAAAATCTCAACCAACCTGTCCCTGAATAATATTTTGATCCGAGACGGACTCCTGATCGGTATTGGCCCCGACCAGCTGACAGTACCACTCCGGCCCGGGTGTGTCCACACCGCAAGTCGAGGTGGCCGTGATCTCCTTGCCCTCTGCCAAATTAAAGTACGGCGGCGTCAGGATCTCGGCCCCGGCCTCCTGGCCCTGGCCCAGCAATAGCACCAGGACCAGCAACAGCAGCGAGCCGCCCGCAGCGGTACGCACGCTCGCCCCCATCTCTTCTTTCCTCTCAGCGCTGCTTTCTCATTTGACGATCCTCCAACTGCACTTTTTTATGTTCTTCGAGAGCAATAAATTCGCTTGTGTCTTTTTCTCTCTATATCGCGGGGGGAGGATACAGTGTTTAACTATCGCTTCAACGGAGCGCGCGCTGGCGCTCTTCTTCCTCCCCGGCGTTCTCGTGGCGGACTGAGCGCGCTGCCGAGCGAGGAAGTGTGTATATCCAAAGGAGGCATAGAGCGCACTCTAGCCCCCTACGTAAGTATACACACGAGGCGAGCGAGCTTGTGTGTATATAGGGAGGACCGATATTCTGGAAGCTGCAGCGCGGCTCGCTTTTTCTCCCTCTCCTCTGCGGCGCTTTCTTCTCCGGCTCTTTCTTCGAATATGCGCGCATCAGAGAGTCCCAAATACATCAAAAGCCTGAGAAAGAGGAGAGGCGCTCCCATGGGACGCGCCGGTGCCCTCCGCTCTTTCTATGCGGGCTGAAAGAGAGACCCATGGCCCTCGTCTCCTCGGCGCTGTTTAACCGGTTTTAGCACGCGCGACTCTCTATTATATGCAAGCCGCTTCGCCTGTTTAGGATCGGCGAATCTTTTAGGGTGCTGGCGAGCGGGTTTCTCGTGTAAGTGTTGGTTAAGTACCTTGCGGAAGGGATAGTTTAGGAAGGATTTTTTTGTAAGACAGGTTTCAAAAACCATTTCAAAAATTGTGTTTACGATAATTTTATTAATTTTGTTAGTAATGAAATCGGTTGTTTGTGATATCAGCTAGACGACAAAATCTTGTCAATAGAATCGAGTTAATTGCATTTTTCCACAAAAGTATTTTTCAAACGATTGAATATTTTACAAAAGCAAGAATATGAATTTCTTCGTATTATAGAAGAAAAATATAAATGGTTAAAAATATGAAAGACTGTACTAAACTGTTTAGAGCTGCTTAGAAGATAAGAAATATCTGAGTCCCCGTTTTTTGCTTAAGCCACGTAACTGAGGAAAAGTTTACTCAAACACCATGCTTTGTTCAAAAATCTCGAATAAAATAATCATGTTGTTTTATCCTATTTCATTTATTTTTTTAAAACAAATTAATCAAAGTGTAATTTTATTTATTAATGAGCCGTTGCTTAATCAGAAATAAATAAAACTTTATTAATCTAATTAATATAAAATGAATTTAATGTAACTTATTATAAATAAATAATATCAAAATCATCTCAAATCAACTTTCCACGTAGATCTCACCATAAAAATATGACTTCATGTTTCTGACATAACAACTTAACAAAAATTTTATATTAGCAAAATGGAAACTATCAAAAACAGAAAAAGATTTGACAAAACAAGTTCAATTCAAATTAATTTATTGGAAAAAATTTTATTAAGATAAAATCTTTACTCCTTACTAGAATAAAAATTTTACTTGTATAAAAATAAGAAAATTATAAATAAGAAAATAGATCAAATCGTTTATACGCTCTTTACAAATTTATATGTATTACGACACATACTTGTGCATACACTTATTTCATAATAGGGAGGTAACTTATTAGATATAAGTTTTTACAATTTTCAATTTTTATATAGTAATAAAATTTTCTAAAGAATAAAATAAGACTTTTACACTCAAAGTCTACATGTTTTTATACTATATCGTTTATCGTTATTAATCGTTTTCAGTGTTGTAATATGTGATTCAGAATGTAATTAATTTTTTAGATGTTTTAAATTTTAAATGTATCAACATGTTTCCTTTGAAGAACATGAAATAATCAACCACGCGAGTATGGAGGTATTATGAAAAAATAATTTATTCTTAATTTAAGAACTAAATTATTAAATAAAAAAAAATTCTTTAAAAAATTTTTTTAAATAATACTTTAAGATCTGCTTTGTTAATCAAGCGTATAAAGTGTTTCACAGCAACTCAGAATACTTACATGTTCATGTACCCGCAGCCATGCATATGTATGACTGAATTTTCATACAATAAATATGTTTTTATGTAATTTTTTTATTTTCTTCAAAAAATGTTCGTTATCTATATATGTTCCTATGCGCATAACACTTTTTTTTCTTGGACCGGGTATATGTTAACTCAAAAAATTATAAAATATAATTTTTACAGATAAATATTGGTATTCGATATCCGTTGTTTATGAGTTCAATTTAAATATAAATCAGTACATTAATTCAGAATTATTTATAGCATTCATGCGATAGTTTAAAAATAAATGTAAGAAAATTCATTTTGGAATTCCCGCATGAAGATGAGATTTTTTTAAATTAATCAATATGTCGATTCTTTGTGAACTTTACTGAGATTCACAAAAGCAAATTACAGTTTATCTTCCACTCTTTATTTCCATAGATCCAAGCCACAAGTCGCCGTTGCAATTGAACGGTTTTTCGATTAGCGTTTGAGCAACTTACAACATTTTAATATATTATGTAAAAACTTTATTTAAAAAATTATTTGAAGATTCAAAATATATGTATAGCTTTTCGGAAAAAATACATAAGTTCATTATTTTCAAAATCGAGTTAGTAGCAATTTTTACATGAATATAGTGTATTCATTCCAAAAAAAAACAAAAGAAAGTTTCATAATAATAGTATGAATTGAGTGGTGCCTAAATTCGTAATAACGTAACTACATGGTTACTTTTTCAAAGAGAAAGCTTTCTGGTGGTGATATTTTTGGAATTTAATTTTTCGAAGAATTCTAATAAAAATGAACCTCCTGATTCAGAAAATATAGTTCCCTCGATAATGTTTGTACATAAGTATGTTTTATCATAGAATATATATATTTTTATAGTAATTGTTCAATTTATTTTCTAATTATTAATAAAATATGATATTTATAATAATTTTTAGTAATAAACTACGAATTCCAACTTTCAATTAATCAAACGCGATAAATAGCATAGGTAACGAGATTTATCCATAATTCACGGAAAAGCGATTCACAGAATTTTTACGCATTTTCAAATATAAAGAAAAAGTATTTCCTACCGCCGTTACTAACATAATAAAAGTAGTAATCAATACTATATGATGATTTAGATGATAATGATATAGAAAATAATAATGATTTAGAAGATAAATGCATACTTGCAAACTAAGATTTTTCGAAAACTTACCTGATAACATTCTATTCAATTTTGAATTGCAAGTAGTGTAAATTTATAACTTAGAACGAAGATCTGATTCATTAACAAATGAATATTAAAATTAAGAATTATTAATATAAACTAAATAATATAATAGATTTATATTTTTTCAACTTTAGCACAAATTAGTTAAGTAAATGTAGTTATGTAAATAATTGTCTGACTTGAAGTGCGATTCAATGATTTATTTCTGAAAAGAAAACACGAAGCACAATTGACTGGCCTCGCGTGTCGTCAATAATTTTGGGTTTTTACGCGTTTTAGACGAGCAATTGGATATTATTCCAGATTGACAAGAATCGATTATTAAAATTGAATTATTGTAATTTCAAATGTAATTGTCAGTAGGAAAAAACTGAGTACTTTTATATTTAACTGATACTCGTTCTCCCGCGCTCAACTCAAATGATAAATGCAGAGAAATGCCATTAGCATTTTAAAATGAACAAAAGGACAATTTAAGCACCAGAAAAATAACAAAAACAAAATATTTAAAAAAAAAAAGCATATGAATTGTTATTTATATCATAGATCACAGATAAAACCCTAATAAAATGTAGATGATGTTATTTATATAGAACAGATATTTATATTATGTTCTCACAGCTCTCAGAGTTACAGTCGAAGGTTTTGGGGTAAAAATTTACTTTTGATATTTATTTAAATTTCTAAAAACCTATATTTTATAATTTAAAATTAACACTTACTAGTACCTTTTTCTTACATTTACGATAAATTTTTATTTTAATAGACTTTTTATCATAGGCAAACCTATCATAGTATCCTTTTTAAAAATTCTAAGAAATAGTAAAAACTTTCATTGGTTGGTAAAAATTTTATAATTTTTTTTTTTTGTATATTGGAAATGAATTCCAAAAAGTATCCTATTTTTCCCTACTTGGCAGTTTTTGTATTTACGTCACAAATTGATCAAAAAAATAAATTGGTACTCAAGATATTTAAAGAAAATAAATCCAATAATTCATATATTTCAGGTGTCTCTTCTTTCTACTTCCTTTCTCATTCTCCTTAAGTACTTACTTATTGTTTTTGCCTGATCAATTGAAGAAAAAAACCCATACATCTTCGGGAAGCCCAATCTCAGAATTGGCTTAATTATTCAATGCGCTTCTCTTCTACTGACCTCGTTATCATTCTTAAATTGCGCAGCTCTCGCTGGACTTTGCATAGAAAGTTCCTCGCGTCTCTTTGTCGTCCTGGAGTCCATTCCCGAGAACCGGACTAGCTCTCGACCGGTTCTCTGTACACGTATTCCCGAGCATATACAGGCTCTCTTCGTTTTTCAAATTTTCCATGCGCACTCGAGGAAAGAGGAGTGAACTCTCCTTCTCTTCTCCCTCTCTCTCTGTACCGTTCTGAACATTGTTGTGTAACAATTGAGATTTTTCCAAATGATCATGAATGAAAGTGATGCGAACACTTCAAAAAAATGTACATATTCTTTTTCAGTTTATCCCTGATGAAATTATACAATTGAAGTTGGGAAATATTTAGTAATATAAGGCACATAATTATAGAACTTTTAACATTTTTTATTACTTTATTAACATACATGATTAAATATGTAACCTTGTATTTTGTTTTTTGGATTTTATGCATCACGATAATGGATCACGGTCTTTTTTATAAAATAATTATCACATTTTTCATTAATTACTAAAATTAATATTAACAAAAGAAAAATACCTCCCGCAAAGTAGCTTTTAAACACCTACTTGAAAAAATTCTAAAAAAGAATGTAACGTATATTTCTTCGTTAAAAACTAGAGTAGTAGAAAAACACGAATATTAATAATTAATTCAAGTTGGGGTGTTCATTTTAAGCCTGTAACCACAATCAATGCTCAGGCATTTATGGTATTCGTCGCAGACAATCAGTGCTTTTCTCTTTTTTGTTTTTTTTAATAGAAAAATATAATTTCTTTTTATTACATAAAAATTCACTCGATTCCATGCGCGAAAATCATAACAAGTCCTGGTTCGACAGTCATGTCTTCAGGCATATGCGTGTTGTCACAATGCAAAACAATAACAGCCTGTTTTCCTGGAACTCTCTTACAAACATAATTTTCGTATTGACGTCTTGAGTTTTGCCTTGTCTCCAGAGAATTCAGTCCTGCTGGCCATTTTCGTTCATGGCAGTTCTCCATCAATTCATTGATTACATGTGGTGGGCAATTGTACTCTGATAGGGTCCTTTTTATCATCGTCTACAAAATTGTAAAGTATATTTATTACTTAAACATAATTTTATTTTTTGCAATGTTATCTACAGTTTAAAGAAGTTGCAAATAATGGATATTTTTATATTACGATTTTAAAAATTTACTAAATTCGACTAAAAATGATTTTGAGTGTCAGATTATTTATTAACTAATAAACAGAAAAATTCTTAATACATGAAGTTACAAGTATTTCTAATACTAATGTTTAAGAGTTTGATAATAAGAAAAAGCCATGCTTTATTGTCAAATTAAAACGTCAAAATTATACATATATTTTTCAATTTGTTGGCAGATCAAAACAAAAGTTCATAGAGCAGATACTAATAGAAAATGAATTACCTGTAATAGTTCATCAGGAGTAGAAATCATTCCTCCCCATCTTGTAACTCTTGCTCTAGGCAGCGTAGCTGACCATCTAGCTACCTCATCACGTTCCATTTGTTCTGCGATATCTCTCATTATTGGATTAGATACCCTCATAGCTCTCATAAAGTCTTTCAATAAATGTATCTCCCTCTTTTGTTCGTTAAGTTGAAACTGTTGCTCACTTAATTCCCTTCTCATTTCAGTAAGTTTTTGATGCTGAGACTGGATTAGATTTCTAAGTTCTCTTACACAATTATGATTCTTCATTTCATCTTTAGGAATGATCAAACTGCAACCTTGTTCACAAGTCATTGGTCGCTTTGGATTGTATTCGCATTCCTCTAGATGAGCCATGAGTGCGTCCAATTTAACATCCTGCTGACAACCATGCACAAAATTATCACACTTTATTCTCAATCTAGCCAACAAATTTCGTAAGATTCTTGGTGCGGGTAAAAGTTGTGCTGCTGTTATTGGCATGCGATCTAACGGACAGGTGGGCTGTCGATTAATCCATTCGCTCATACAAAGTTTACAAAATGCATGTTCACAGTCTGGTGCCTGAAAACAAATAGACAATAATCATTATTCTTGATCCGAAGTTTTATTCAGATACGTCAAACATTAGCTAAACCTGAAATTTCAATATCCACATAACGTACAAGCTATGTGGTTACATAATTGAAACAGGTCTTTTAGAAATAAAAAGGAAATTACCTGAACAGGATCTTGCAGCACTCCTGAGCATATCGGACAAATGAGCTCTTCGTCAACTGGGCCTTGGAAGCGATTGACATCAAAACCCATTTCTCAGTGTTGTTTGACGTTTGTAAATACTGCGGCTGTTTTGTTTTCAGTCTTGAACCAATGCCCTGTGCTCAATCGGCGAGTGCTGGGGCGTAGGTTAAAATACATTGTACGATCGCGAAAAGCAAACAGTCTGCTTGGAGTACATTTTCAGAGATTGACATCGGACGACACATACAGGCGCACGCGGGCATAGACACGCACAGAGAGCGATCTCTCTCTCTCTCAGCGAGCTGCTTTCGCTCTGAAACAGAAATTCACGAAAGCGGAAATTTAGAGGGGCAGGTGGGGAACGAAAAAAAGAGAGCCGCAGTGACGCAAAGAGCTAGGATTTTGCAACTCGGGTAAAAAAGCACTCGGACGGGGCTCTTCTCTTTCTCTCAATCTCACCTCTCGAAAGCCCTAAAAATAAAAGAAGGGGAGAGAGAGAGAGAGGAGAGAAAGAGCGGGCACAGAGAGAAGCACAAAAGAAGGAGAGAAAACGACATCTCGGAGAACGGTTGTCTTTACAGGTATACATACGTACCAGCAGTCCAACTGACGTCCGTGTTGTTTTCTTTCTTGCGCCGGATGCTGCGACACACTCGCTGAACTAGCTTATATTTTTTCACAGCGCGTCCACGAGCTATAGTTGCGTAAAGTGCGGCGGCGCTCGCAGTTTTGACTCTGCGACTTGTTCTGTTTGCGCAGGCGGTGGCGAAGAAAAGCCAAGCGAGCTGCCAAGCTGCACCATGG
>JAPYZA010000538.1:0-43147 GCA_030522685.1 Eupelmus azureus | reverse complement strand
GTCTACAGGGTTTTCCCCTTATCTATGTCCCTTGAAGTTTGAAAACGCAGAATGTTTCAGATTGAATATTTTAACTATTCCTTGTTTTAAATATTAAAACTGTTATTACTATATTATTATTAATAATACTAACGCTTAATATCAATACAACTATTATATACGCACGTAAAAGAAAGAATTAAAGTTCGAAAAAAAAATACAATATTATTAATTATAATTAATAATAAATAAACCAATTTTACGGGGACGTCACAATAGGATATCATAATAATGAAATTTTTCATGATTTTCTGATTATCAATATTTTTGTACTCAAAAAAACTCGAATATTTTGAGAATTTTGAAAAATTTAATCATAACAACAATTTTTGCGAAGTATTTAATGGCATTATTAAAAAATTTTAAAGTGCTGGTTTGTTACGGGCCATTAATCTGTCTATATGGGTGAAAATGGTTGGGCGGCTGCGCCACTAAATAAAATGTATATATATATGGAAATTTTTTAAATTAAATAGACATAAAATTTTCAAAACTCTGAATTTATCGGCTTCGATAAGGCACCTCTTCGAGACATACATTATAATTTTCATAAAGTTGAGTAAACAAAAAAACATTATTAAATCATTATATATTCATATTCTTTTATTTACTTAGCTTGCTCTTTATTTAGTAACAATCCATAAATTTGATAAGTAAACACAATAACTACGATATCTACTACAGTTGATTTAGTCACACGTACATAATTACACAATACCACGTAACATAAATTAGAAAAAAAAGGGCATCGAACCTCCAAGCCCAAATACCTCAAATTAATTAAACGCAACACATATTGCAACCCGCGTCATAAACCTCCCACAAAGTTCGATAACCAAAGCGCAAGGTCTTCAAAAAAAGAATCCCAAAAGGTACGCATACAAATCGTCACACCGCAACTCATCACGATCCGAATGAATTAGCGATTATCGCGCGCGCGGCGCTCCAACTTAACCATTTCACAATAATGCTCAAAGCTCCGGTCCGCTACCACACTCACACAACTATACGTATACATGCACGAGCCTGCGCCGTTTATCGCTTCCTCAATGAAAAAAAGCGCAAAAAAAATATACGCGTAAAGCCGCCTATATACAGCGACTCCGGGTCTTTATCAGCCTTCTCTCTTTCCTTTTGCAGATCTCTCGACGCCGCACGCACACTTACACATCTCGCTCCTCGAAACTACCACATATCGCGTACATAAAGCCGGCATCACAGCGAAGGTCAACTTCTGGGAATCTTTTTCGGTCTAGAGCCTCGCGCGCGCGCGCCAATCGGCCAGCCTGGCGCTCACACCGCTATATAGATACACGGTCACGTGGTCGCACGCTGCGATTTTTAGGGGGTTAGGAGCGCGAGCGCGCGGTGAACGCGCTGAATACTCACGCACACAGTTATACGTATACACATACATACCAGAAAGAGACACGGGCGGCGCAGTCGCCGCGAGCCAGTTCGGAAATCCCGTCAGTCGGCTCGCGGACGTCGCCACGCACTGTCGTCTGCTTAACCGTCCGCGTCGTGCTGTTAGTACACAGCTTATAGCTGCACGCTTATTTAGGTGCCATAGTGCGCGCGTGCGCGCGCTTTAACAGGGTGCAGAACGAGAGCTGCAGCTGATATACATCGTTGGCCGCAGTGTGGAGCGACGAAAGGGCCAAGTGTTATGGGACGCGGGTGCAGTCTGGTTTTTTGTCGGTGAGTGTTTCCGCATTGTCTTGTATTTTACTGTAGCGAGGAGAGTAAGTGTGGGAGGTCCAGCGTTTTTCTGTGTCGCGGCATTGAACGATTTTTCGGAGGTTAGAGGCGGCCGTTGCTGGTCACCTTTTGGCTCGCGGTATGCACGACTCTGAGCGTTCTTTTTTTCTATAACTCTGGCTGACACATGCTCGTGTATATACACCTGATGCGTGGGGAGACAGCAGAGCTGGTTGTAAAAGGGGAGCTATAGGCTTGTGTCAACGGTTTCCGAGGCTTATACCTTTGTTTGCCTTTCGGATGTGTGTATGAAAGCGCGGACTAACTGTTGGCTGTGTGTATATATACAGCAGGCGAGCTATGCGCCTGCGGCTACCGCGCGTGCGATGAATAGGCAGTGTATAATTGAAGCTTTTTGGATTTTCGCCATGTCATTACGTAAGATGCGGACGGGGGAAGATCGGCAGAATCGCTATCCCGGTGTGCGATCAATTTGCCAGAGAGCCACTGTGTTTGTCTGCGTTTCTTTTGTTTTCACTTGCTTACTGAATGTATTGTGATGGGAGATTGTAATTCTGTGCTACGGCTGTTTGAATTTTAAATTATGTGTGGAGAGGTTTTTGATAAAGTGTAATCTTGTAATCTTGTTTAGTTTACGTACGGAGACATGGGTTAATGCCAACATGTCATCGCTTTGGTGACAGTGGTTTTATCAGATTTTTTTTTAAATTGGAGCATCCGAGTTACATAAGATATTTTGCAAATTTTGTAATGACAGCTGCAGATGACTGTCTTGTGATTTTTACTTTTGCTGCACTGAACCTTTTGTGCGAGAGTAAGTTTGATGATTAAGTTTACAAAGCATGTGCAGGAAATGTGATGTGAATACTTATTAAAGTATAATAGTGGAATATATTTGTGATTTACTGTGCTGGAGGTACGCATTACCAGTCAAAAATAAAGTTGTGTAATATCAAATTTTTATGTCTCGCTGCTTTAGATGTGATAAAATGTTCAAAATCTATCTTAATGATATCTTTTAGTGATTGCGAATTATCATTTATAATTTGATAATCATTAATAAGAAAGAACATAAATTGAACTTTTACACAGAATTATCTTTATATTTTTTTCACCAATGTAATACTTTATTAGGTTAATAAATTTTATTAAAAATTATGTCAGTGAATATTTTAACTTAACATTTGAAATATTACCTTATAAACCTCTAAAACTTGACTTACAAAAATAAAAAAACTGTTATTCTTAATGATTATATTCAACAGCAATTTTTTATTCATTATTTTTAAGTTTAAGCAATTTTAAAAGCATTAAATTTAAATTCCATTTTGGAACAGTAAAAAAGTTCTTATATACATCCAGGTCATAAATTTATAAAGCAATGGTATTAAGAAAACTGTACACAGGACAAATTACTCTGTCAGTAGTGTAAACAGAAACTAAGCCATTAGAAATCTTAATTAAATAATGTTGCTTTAACTGTTGTTAGCTATAAATCAAATGTTTTTCATTGTAACTTATAAAGAAAGTGTAAATAAATCATTAATAAATAAATAATCTTACAATATTTATAATTAGTTTACTTATGAATAAAAACTAATAGTACTATTTATTTAATAATTAAAGTTTATTTTATTAAAAAATTCTATTTTATTACGTAATTCATATAAAAAAATTAAAATCAGTAATTTGTAGAACATAAAATAATACAATCTCAAAAATTAATTTTAAAAAAAATTAATAATAATCATTATTTAAATATAATAATGAAATACGTGATAAAGCACATGTTGCATTCATTGCAACAAAAAAATTAATGTTAAACAATACCTTATCTTTTGAAAAACAGTCTGATCCCCTACTGTTGCTGATCGCTTATCACGTTTATAGATATTAAGACTAAACCGGCTCTGCATAGATAAGATCTCTAGAGAATCAGCTTGGGGTAATCTATGAATGTCACCTCTTTCCTGTTTCAAATGATTGATAAATTCTAGAAAACTTGGAGAAATTTTTTTTAAGAAGAATAATACAAATAGTTTATTACGCAACTGGTGCGTAAAGCATACGTTTTACGCACGGGTAGGATTTTTCATCTGAGCAAAGTGAGGGTAACATACACCAACGCTTAAAACATTTACCGAGCTTTGTGTAATATTTACGAATACAGTTTTTTAAAACTGAGCATTTGAGGCGGCACTCATCGATGAATTTTAAAAAAAATATAAAACGGGATCCTTGGCAAGTGTACAGTTTGTCGCCTGAGCAAAGTTAGAGAGATAATTACGTGAATTAAAAATCGAGTTTATGCACATGGTACATATCAGGTAAATGTTCAGTGCATGAAGTATTGAGATTCTAACACTTCGCACACGAAGCAAGATATTTAGCGTTTGTTTCAATTGCTACATTTCAAGTGGTTAATGCGTTAGTGCATTAAACAAAGTACTTAGCATATTAAAAACATGTGCGAAAAATCGAGTTTCGTAAGCTTAGTTTTTGAATAGCTACTATGTTCGATACTAATGCAAAAGAAAGTTTAATTTCGTGCGACGATTGTCTCTGAGTAAAGCAAGGGTTGACATAAGATTGAAATCCTTTTTCATTCATTTATTGAATACTATTTTTTGACGCTAACCATAAGTGAATAATGCTTGAATTTTTTATTAAAAATGATCGTCTTTAATAAACTGCAACATCATTTAAATATTTTATTGACAGCGTTTCGAGAGATTTTTTATCCTCCTCTTCAGAGCTTAAAGATAAAATTTCAATGCTAATACTAGTACCGTTATCAGAAAAGCTTAATTTAGTTCTACACTTTTTTATTCAAACAAGCGTAAAATCGAATTGGTGCGCGAAGTGTACAAAGGATTTTTACTGATTACTGTACGTGACTAGATATAGTATTATTTGAAAAAATGTGCTTACTTTATAATTTGAACGAAAATAAATCGTTTCAATCGTTTTGTTTTTCGTGCCACCCATGAATGAATAAATAAAAATTGTAATATTAACCTCGATAATTAAAACAGTACCAAACCTTTATTATTACCGATAATTGTAGAAACTGATTGAATTTTTCGTTGAAACTTTTCTTTAAAGGGTAAACCCTTTTAGACTCAATGTACGCACATTAGAGTATACATAGATATTTTTTGGTCTAGATTAAAATTATTAATAAGCTGTTGGGTTATTTGGGTGAATACAATCTTCTATAAAAAATTATATGAAGGCTAAATATTTATTTTTTATTTATTAATTTTTTTTTTAAATGAGCGAAAAATAATTTAATTTTAAAAAGGGTTAAGGGTAATATTATTATGAACGTTTTTCATTAAAACTAAAATGAACTACAAAATATTTCGACAAAATTAAAATATATTAATAAAAATAAATAATTTCCAATAGTTTATAACAAATAGTATATTATGCCACGCGGGAGGTAAAGAATTAGCGAGTCCATAGCACGTGTAAATTGCCTCATGAGCCAAAGGCGAGGTAAACACGTGCTATGGGGTCGCCATTTTACCTCCCGAGTTCCATATGCTATTTTTTGCAATATCTAGGGTAAAAGTGCCACATTCAATTTCCGGCGCCGGGAGATAATGTGGTACCCAAGGTGTTGCAAGAAAGGCTTTTATATTGCTAACGGTAACTATTACCGTGTTTCAATTATAAGATTAAAATAATTTAATTATATTTTTGAAAATAAAATAAAGTTTTTAAAGTTTATATCGTTTCATAATCTAATGTAGTACGAAAAATGTAAAGTAGCATTAAACAAAAATTCTATAGTGCTTACTCGATAATCCCTATACATCTGGCATATAAATCATGACTTGTTAACACCTTGCAATAGTGTCAATAATGTTTTGCTTCTATGTATTTTTCGTTTTATCAATTATATAAGCCATGATAATGTAAAAAAGTTTTCAATCATTTCATTATATTTGTTCATGCAAGCGGGGCACATTATCTCCCGATAATCTTGGTTTCAGAAATGCTCAAGTACAATGAACTTTATACATTTTTTCTAATAAAGTTCGATGCAACTTGCCATGGTGAGCAGTATGAAATCAGATAAGATAAAAGTGTACCGTTGTCTGTGTCATTTTCTGAAAAAATAGGTCATTCTTTCTGTTAAAATTCTTTCAATAAACTTACCCATTGATCACCTGGTGTACGAAGAATTTAGATTTGTACGCCTCAGCTATACCACACAGCGGTGACAAATATGTTTACGAGACGAATAGTGATAAGTGTTGTTCAGAATAAACACTTCAGTTTTATTATACTATACGGACTAGGAATCGAGCTGTAAAAGTATTAATTATTGTAAAAATTTCCGTGCCTCTTTCGGATATGATCAAATCTATATTTATTTTCAAGCGATTTCATAAAATTATTTCAGAGTCTCGAATTATTGAAATGTTATTTAATTCTACGGATATCGTTTTCGTGTTAAAAACTTTATTGCATATCCCGACTTAAAGTGATCTTTAGAATAAAGATAAATCTAGATCAATCGGGAACAAAATACTGTGTTATTTACATGGGAATAAAGTACTCTGGGCAAATCATCACTCACCGGGGTATATTAAACAGTCATATAATGCATTCAGGAAATAAAAAGTTTACATACTTATGGATATAAGACCTCCCAGCTTTGCTCGGCCATAACTGATACATAGAAACAGCGTAGTATGTTTTATTCCCTCACTATATAATATACTATTTTTAAGCATATTTCTACTTATATTTAAAATTAATTTTCTGTTAAATTCCAAAAATGAATATAATTATTTTTAATTAAAATTATTTTATTTTGTTTTTAGGTAAATAGTGTCCAAGTGGAAAAATGGACGGCAAGGCGCACGTACAGAGGCCAAAGAATCCAAGAGAAGGGGCCAATCCACTAAGCTCGCTAACATTTGGGTAAATTACATGTTATTTAACAAAAATGAATTTCTTAAAGTATTACAATATTATTGAGTTTTTATTTAAATAAAATTTTCCAATTATATACTGATAAGAAGATAAAAGCTTTACATAGGCTTGCATGAATCAATAGAATGATAAATAACGTAATTGAGAAAACAATATCTTGTTTGTCACAAATTCTTTGGTATTTCTTTATTTTGAAATAAATTGCAATCAGAAAGGATTGTTTGAATTCTGGACAAAACTGCCCGTAATGACATACTTTTAAACTAACAGAAATTATCTTATCCGTTTAAGGTTTTTCCGGATTGTGCCTCGTGGTGACACATATTTTGAATTCCATTGTAATGTGTTGTTAATATCAAATACCTTACATTTTTGTTACTCATGAAATCACACTGGAAACTATCCTTTTGGATATCGTTTTAGAGATCTTTATTCATTATAATTTATTTATTTTATTAATTTAAAAGTTTTGAAAACTTCAAAGAAAAAGTGTTGAATAAATTTATATTATGTTTTTAAATAAATTCATTTATTAAATCTAGACAGAAGCTGAAGCTCTTCTATAATTTTCATAAATCCAAAATAGTAACTTAAAACTTTCATCTTTTTAATTTTTTAAATTTATGTTAATGCCTTTTATCAAATAGTATTTTAAATATACTTTGTTAATAACCTTTAATATTCATAATATTATAATCTAATATATTTTCAAGATAACGTTTTAATTCAGCCATCTCTTATTTATTAATCTTCTTTGCCGCATCGTACTTCTGTTTTTAAGGGCATCATATTTTAATATCTAAATCGTTAAAGTTTGAGCCGATACCGTGACCTGTAAGAACACGTTATTTGTTAATCTGTAAATTATAATTTAATTATCGGAATATTTCATCTTTTTATCGCTCAAATATGACTTACTCAATTTTTTTTTTTTGATTTATAACAATTATAATTAGCTACGAATTCAACTTGCATTAATCTATTTCTTAATTTTAATAATATCATTGTTTTTCATCAGAATTATTATCGGGATGCTTATTAACCGAGATAATAGTATCTTCTTTATAAAAATGTGTAAAATGTATAAAGTAATTATATTAAATTTTGACATTATCTTATTCTGTCAAATATTTTTCAGATTTCTAAAATCATCTACAAATTTTAACTTTATGTTAGGTGAATTAAAGATCTTATTTATTGTTACAGTTATATCCTTCGACTATTCTGGGTAGGATATCGTAGAGATCTCGATATACAAGATTTGTATGAGCCATTAAAGGAGCACACAAGTAATTTGCTTGGTGAAAAGGTAGCAAGATTATGGGAGCAAGAATGTCAGCGTGTCAACAAGAAGCAGCTATCAAAGCAAAAAGGAAATCAACGTGGAAACAGTGACGAAATACCTTCAAAACTTCAACCAAGTTTACTTCGAGTTCTTTTAAGATGTTTCGGTGCCAAACTTGCACTTTACGGAATCTTATTAGCTATTATGGAGATTCTACTCAGGTAATAAAAAAAACTTTATAAATGCTTAAAATAATTGAAATTTAAAAATATGTCGTACTTGTACTTATATATATATATATATATAAATACAAGTGTCTCGATAAATTGAACTATTATAATTATATAAGTATAGTTTTTATTTTCATTAATTTATATTATTTCTCTTGATATTGACTTTGGAAAAAAAATTTTTAACGTTTGTTCTATTATTTTTATTAGTGATTGAATTTCGTTTTAGTGTTTAAGAGATATGGGCTAAATTTACCGTTTTTCAAGAAATTAATAATCCACTTATATAGACTTATATCACAGAAATAAAATCGTAAATATGAAATTTGTACATGTATAATAATAATTTAGATTACTTTAATCAAGTAATAGTAGTAAGGCCGATTTATTTTTTAATAATTTGATGAGTACTTAGCAGTATTAATCAATACTTTTTGAAAGAATGTGTACTGTATGATTTATATAGGATTGTATTTATTGGTTGTAAAACGAAAACATGAAAATTATAAATATTTAGAAATTTTCTCTTCTTCAATTTACTTATTGAATAACGATGAAAATTTAGTATCTAATTGGTTTGATATTTTAGTTGACTTGCACAGTTAAAATCAATGACAACCCTATTGGAACAAATTGAAAGTACTAAATCGTACCATTCGGCAAGAGTAGGCTTATTTTTGTACATTTCAGTATGCTTCTGTACGTTGGCGTGGTTAGCGTACATCAGCGTACGTTTTGGTTGAAATTCGGACTTTTTGTTCAACATTTTACGGAAACGTACGCGAACGTACGCGAACTTACGATGATATACGGTCAAGTACGAAATTGTGCTTGAACATACTTAGATATACGGAGAAGTACCGCTTCATACATTTTACAAATGAAATCTATTGAAAAATGAATATACAGGGGCGTACGTGAACCTACGGAAACGTACGGAAACGTACGCGAAAGTATAGGTGAATATACGTAAACATATGACAACGTACTGAAAGATACGTAAATGTATACAAACATATTATTTTCGCATATATATAAAAAAAATTTTACTAAATGTACGATATTGTAGTATTTTGAATGATACTATACGGTTGCATACATTTTGGTACGATTTCCCATATTTTGGTATTTTCACGTACGTTTATGTATGAATTGTGCGAATCTTCACAAAAACGTACACTAACATACGGGAGCATCCAGAAATGTAACATAAACGTACGATTTTTATTTCTAAAAAATCAAATAAATATAAGTATAATTAAAAAAGACCTGTCATAAATGTTATTCGTGATATTCCGTACGTAAGTTCAATTATACAAACTCTTGAAAAAAAATCGGTCACTAAATCAAGCTAGTGTACATTTATATCACAATCAAGAAAGTGATTTTAACCTTAAACGAACCTTTCTCCCCCGCTCCGCTCAAGTGGCTGAAATCACTTAATGTTATAATAAAGTTTCCAGTGTATAGATACGAAATAAAAATGTCAAAATTTAGATCTCGTTATTAAAATAAATGTACTAAATAAAGATACTAATTAGTTTCAAGTACGAGATTTTTTTCAATTAAGGGGATTGCAGGACGATAATTACGGAGATCCGTTTCTTAAAGCCAATTTTTAATTCTGAAAAAATATATCGATGTCAACTTATCTTCGATCAGAAGGTGCATTATTTTTTCAAAATTGAAGATTAGTTGAAAATAATGAGTTCCCGTGGTAATTACGATGCTATAAGATCATCTTAAGGTTGTCATTGATTTTTAAGTAAATTATTTTTAATAAACTTACTTTACCTATTTTACCATAAATAGATAATCAAAATTTCGTAATATAGCATTACAATTGATTATAATAAAGAACTACAATTTCATTCCAATACAACACTTTAAAGTTTCGCAATTCAGTACATCTTCTTTCAAATATAAACAAGGTTTTAGCATAAGTTATGCGACTCGACGACTTTCTTTTCTCTGTCAAGAAACGGTCCGAAACGGAAAGCGAGAAAAAAATTGTGCTCCGTTGTGAACGTGTCTGTATACCCATATGTAGATTGCTGCAGCCGATATTCCTATCTCTGCTGATCGGTTACTTCAGAATGCCCCGGACTTACATACCAATCCCGGCCATGAACACTTCGCAGGAGCACGGCGATGCCCTCGTTACGGACGACGCACAGCCCAAATCGTTAAGTGCCAAACGAGACCCCTCCCCTCTCTCCCCTTCCCCCTAACTGCGTGTTTATTTACGTTTTGCACCGCTGTCCCATCATGAAATTAATTTTTTAGATTAACTATGTTTTCTGCTAACAGCTCATGAAACGCATAGAAGTAGCTAACGTTATTGGGAAAATAAACCTTACTCTCTTTTTCTCATTTGATCGAGAGATTTGTAGATTTGTAAGTTTTTTGTATAACTTAGAGAAATATTATAATTGTTCGTTTTTAATTAATTAATTTTTTTGGTGGCGTTATCGAATTTATTATCACATTTTCGTTCGAAATGTCGAAATTATTGAAGTATAAAAATCTCATAACTTTGAGTATTTGCATAAAACCTATAATTTATATCTATAATTATCTATCATTTGGATAAAAGACATATGCTGATGTAAAAATCTTTTTGAATTTCGCTAATCATTATTTACAAAAGTTACAGCCTATGTTAATATGTCTTTAACTGACGTCATAGTCACCCAACATCAAAAGATACCGCTATGTCTGTGATGTCACAAGCATTTTTGAACTCTAAATTTTTTTGTTTACAGAATCTTTTAACGAAGTTGAAAAAGTCACAGAGAAAATGAAACATAATCTATCAATATATAAAAATAAAGAAACTTTTATGTCAACACTCAATTATGACAAGTGTATATCGCTGCCGTATATAGCCTATTCTTGAAATGTAAATCTCAATAACCAATTATTATAAGTACATATCGCTACCGCAGCAATATACACTTGTAATAATAGTGACGTACACTTGTAATAATTGATTATGAGATTTATATTGCAAGAATTACGAGCACGTTCGAGGAAAAATAAAATTAAAATTAAATTTAAACTAAATTTAATAAAATCCAAATTTAGATAAATGTGGTAACCTTTTAATTAACTTTTCATTCACAAAAATTCATATTAATATTTTTTAGATTATATATGATTTATCTTAAGTAGTAACGGACATCTTACATACTTTGCACCAGCTAAGTCGCTTTAATTGGATACTTTAAACGCGATAAATGAAGAAAAAAAAACCGTCTCGCGATATGGTTCGGCAATTGATTCTCGCATATTGTACCGTATTGCCGTTTTAATGATTTATGTAATAGACGAAGAAAGCCAAAGTCATTTCGAGTGGCTTTATCAGAACGCGCGCGCACGCACCAGTTTCTGAAAGTGTTGTGATGTCACAATTTAACGCGTCACGCCAATATTAATGTACGGCTTTTAAAGCGTCGATAAATGAAAAATAAAGTACCCAATTACTTCTACTTGTCGCGGTACTTTTTGTAGCAAAGGAATTTCTTCGTTTATAGTTTGTACAATAAGTATATACAATTGAGTTGAGGAAACTTATTTTTTTATACTTTTACTAACATATTATTTTTTAAAGAACTTACTATAGTTTAAATTTAATTTTATAATCTTGGGTAACATTTATTTGTAAGTAGCAGTTAATTAAAGTATTTGAAAGATATTGCTTAACTATCTTTTATTGTAGTTCATCTGCATAAATGACTTATAAGCTAATTTACTTTTGCGTAGCATCGATTGCCGCTTTAATAAGTATTATTAAAAAGAATAAAGTAATGTACATTGAATGAGTTAAGATATTAAACGTTTAAGAGGATGTTTAATATATCGTAGTTACTAACAAGCATAAAAACCAATTGTCTTTGTTCGATTTTCAAATTAAAAAAAAAACTTGTCGAAATGTTATTCATCTAATCGAAAAAAAAGTTAAAGACTTAAGTAGTATTATTTTGAAAATCTAATAAAGAAAATGAGTTCCCATATTTGTCAGTAACTGCAACTATCGTCATCGTCTTAAGGATATTATACCCTCAAGATATTATCTACAATGACGCAAACTACTCATTATAATAAAATATCAGACAGTGCATGCGTCGTCACACAGTTGGTTCATAAAATAGTCTTATAAACGAACTATTATCCTCTTCCCAGTTTCAGATTCATTAATTTTTCAAATTTGCACTAGGTTTTCTCGGAAATTATACAGGAAAATCAAGAAACTTCTTTTTTTTTTATAAATTTTCAATAAATTTATGTACTTATTTTTCGGTGACTTTTCTTATGCTTAATGTGTTTAAATGACTAAATTTGAGACTGAATATATCAAAATCGGCACGTGTCACCTTTCTAAAAATTTGGCATGTATCAACATTTTTAAGTTCAGCGTATAGTTAAAATTTTATAAATACCCTAATAGTTATTCATGTAATTCTCTCGACTTGTTTGACTTATTGATCAAACAAACTACTTACGCAGACTCGGCAATGTTAAACATCTTTCAGATCAATAGCACCTACTTTTAATGTGGCGAAATTATTTAACTTATCTATAAAAGGTTGATTCTTAATAAAATAAGAAGCTTGCTTATAGAGTTAATACATAACTTGAGTAACTACTAACATCTGTTATGTATAGCTTTTCTAATTGTTATTACTTATTATCGAGTTTGGGTATGGAAAATTTTATTTTATTATAAGGTTATTGAAAAAACAGACATACTAATATTTTTAGAGTTCTAAAATATAAATTTCTATTTATCCGAAATAAATTTTGTTTTTACTTATTTTTAAAATGTAAAATTTAGTGAGTTATTTCGTATATAAATTTGTTTTGGAATGTATAGCAACGATCAAAGTACCCTTGCTTTACGCTAGCAAATATTATAATATATATACAATAAAAAATGACATCCTGAATAATACATTGCATCGTTCTATATCTAGTCTATATTTCAAACTTCAAAATTATTTAATAATCACGACATTTTTAAGATTTAAAACATTTTTCTTTTGGTAACAAATAAATGTTCCAACTTTTATAGAAACCTGCAAATGAGATTATCGCATTTGAAAGATATAGTGTTGCAATATAATAATTATGACATGACAGTAATTTGCTACAGTGTATTTATTATTTTTATTATTTTTATTTAAATCGTTTCAATCCATGAATCTATAAAAATTCCTAAATTGAGAATTATCAATCCTCAAATAAGATATGATTAAGATACGGTATTTCATTTTTTTTTTAATTTATAAAAGTAATAAAAAGTGCTTGATTTTTATCGTTTATTCGCTATGCAATATCAATATTAAAATGAAAAAAGAACCTTAAAAATATTAACATTTTTAATTTAAAATATATTTATTATATTTTAAAAATATTTTTGAAATATATCCAAATCCAATTTGAAATATATCTATCCAAAAGAGCCTGCAATAATGTACACTTTTTGTGTTTTATTAATTCTGTCTGTTCTTAGAATAAATAAGCTAACTTGGAAGTTGAGATTTTGCGATTCACTCGAATGGTTTAATTGATTTTCTTCGTATAAGTATTTATATGATAATATATTGCAGATTTTTAGGCAATCATTCTTATATAACTGATTAAACATATCTATATTTAATATCTGCAACGAGATAAAATAAGATAATGTTACTACCAAACTTTGTTAATTTAAGATCATTATCACTAATCATCTGTTTTATTAATTTAAGCATTAGAAACATTAGTATTGTTTATAGACTAAAAAAACTGTAGAATTATAATAATAGTTCTTAGAAAGCACATATATGTACAGTATTCGTTGTTCTTAAATAATCTATATTTACGGATACCGCATCTGCATTATGAGCAACGGTGTCTTAAAAAAAGGTACATAATACGTACCCAAACATCATATTTCTTTAACAAATCCTTAGTTAAATACTGCCCGTAGATGCTTTATAGTACACCAAAGGAAAACCTAATAGCTTCCAAAGTCTCCGTTCCCCAGTACACCATAGAAAATCCGAAGTCAAGCAACTCGCGCTTTTCTTCAACGCTAGCAAATAACTGTCTTAGTAAAAGAAAATTGCAATCAGTTGAAAATAAAACAAAAACCATAATCTATAAATTTTCCACAGAGTCTCGCAACCGCTGCTGCTGTCCCAGCTGCTCAAGTACTTCAGCAGCAGTTCGAACAACACAATAACCCGCGAGGAAGCCTACCTCTACGCCGGAGGCGTCGTCCTCTGCTCGGCCCTCAACGTCCTCGTGATCCACCCCTACATGATGGCCATCCTGCACATGGGCATGAAGATGCGCGTCGCCTGCTGCACCCTCATATACCGCAAGGCCCTGAAGCTGTCTCGCACCGCCCTCGGCGAGACGACCGTCGGCCAGGCCGTGAATCTGCTGTCGAACGACGTGAACCGCTTCGACGTGGCGACCATCTTCCTGCACTACCTGTGGATCGGCCCCCTCGAGACGATAATCGTCATGTACGTCATGTACCAGATGGTCAACGTCTCGGCCATCATCGGCGTGGCCACACTCCTCATGTTCATACCGCTGCAGGGCTTCTTGGGCAAGAAGTCGTCCTCGCTCAGGCTCAAGACCGCCATTAGGACGGACGAGCGCGTCAGGCTGACCAACGAGATCATCTCGGGGATACAGGCCATTAAGATGTACACCTGGGAGAAGCCCTTCAGCGCGCTGATACACAGGGCTAGGTTCAACGAGATCAAAGTCATCCGCGGCATGTCCTACATCAGGGGTGCCATCATGTCCTTCATCATATTCTCCACGAGGCTCTCGCTCTTCATCACCATTCTGGCCTACGTGCTGTTCGGCGAGCACATCAACGCTGAAATCGTTTTCATGCTCACCGCGTATTACAACATTTTGCGCACCAACATGACTGTCTTCTTCCCGCAAGGTAAGTCAAGCCCGTATATAGACCGGCGTCTTGTTTGCTCGTCGTGATACCGGTGTGATCGCTCCGTTTCTCGCGCCGAGGAGCACGTGCCCGTAGAATTGTGAATTTTTTATTTTAGATGAATTTTAGTGTTGAAATATTTTGGATTGGGATAGCAAAACGGGAATTGTTCAAAATATGTCTTAAAGTTTTGTTTTAAAAATATGAGGTAATTAATTGGGTCAATTAAAGTTCCGTTATTTACATAAAGATCATTTTATCAAATAAACTTATTTGAAGTATATAATTGCAAATGTAATAAAAAACTTTATTTGGCCGCTAGTCGGTAATGTAACTTAGTTTATGTACCTTACAAATAATTTTTAGTGTACATAAACTTCAAGATTTTACCATTAAAATCATTTTTAATCTTCCATATTTTTTTAAGTAAAATGAACACTAACTTACTAAATTTCAAACAATAAATATTTTTTTATCGAGGCATTTAAAGGTAATAAAAGTTAGTATGCACCTTTTGCATTGGATACAACAGACTGATATAGAGAAGTCTATCTATCTACTCCTTTAACGCATTTTCACTAATCTACAAGAGATAAATGCATCACTTGAAAAAATACTTTATATCAATAAATTTCACATAATTAAATATCTTTATTATTATTTTTATTTACTTTCAAAATAAAAATTTAGTTATCCTAAAACGATATTACAAATCCGTACTCTTAACTAAATTTATTTTTTGTTATATTTATAAGAGTTACTTTATTAAGCTTGACTGTAAGTGCTTTTCAAAATGCTTTCTACTCATGCTTCTAAAAAAGGTATATTTATCAATTTAATCATCTTTACAAAATATAATTTTCTAATATAATTTTGATTTTTTCACGTGCTTCTACGAAAAATAAGTTTATTTAATAATCTTCAAAACGTTTTTTTTTTCATTATATAATATGAGATTATTTTTATCACATTAATATTTAACACAAAAATACAAGTGTCTACGGAAACTGAACTTACTATTGACCTATAAAACTCATGAATGAAACGTGAATCATAAGTTTTTGTAGTAACATTCAACTATATCTTTAACGAATTTCAAGGAAGGACCTTCCCAGTATGTTTTTATATCTTTAAAAGTTTTTGTGAAATCAAAAAAAAACGTATTAAGCTTTAAATAAAAACTGGTGTAAGTATCTAACTTGATAGTTCGATCACAAGTTTGAAAAAACTTTCATTGAATTAAATGCAAACAATCTAGTTTCACAGTATCAGTGATTCGCCGATTTCGTCTCAAATTAAACTGTATATTTAAAAAACTTTCATTAAACAAAATCTCAAACTATTACGAGCGGTTATCAAATATTTATATTCTTTTTTAAACATTCAAATCATATTATATTTTACCACATCGGATCGATCTGCATTCATCTGAAAGATATTCTCATTGTTTACACAGCATTTAACTCAAATCTCAGTATCTTTTTCGTAAATTATGATATGTAACAGACGCTTACAGAGGAAGATTAAAATAACCAAATACTGCCAATGTAAACAATATGTTGAGACGTTACTATAAGAAATGACTAATAAGTCAACAAAAACTTGATAGGAGCTTGATATTCACCTTAAACTATAAATTCCGTTCTTTCTATAAATTATATATTTTTAAAATTTCGTTCGTTTTTTGAATTGTTTAAATTTTACAAACAAAAAATTATAAAGTGGAGGGTTTCTATTTAAAAATTGACAAAAAAAAAAACGAAATAAAAAATTTATTTCTAATTATATAAGTATATTAAAATAATTATATTTATTTATGAGACGTTGTTTGTAAATTAATTCAATAAATAATGAAGTGCGTGTTAAAATATCAAAAAAAATTTCTAACCAATTATTTCATAGATAATATCAGTTAAACATTAAAACTTGAAATACGATTGTCATGAAACAATACATGTGCTTGATAATGTATCCGATTTCACGATCTTTTTAAATACACACTAATTGATATAATTGACTAATTATTGTTCACTATTTGAACAATTTAAAAACGAAAAATTAATTCTATGTAACACTGAAAATATACAAAATATATTTAAGAAATATGTAATTGTAAAATATAATTTTGGTCTAAAATCAATAAAATTTAATTGATTATTTGCAGTGTAAAAAAGCTTTTAACAACACAAATGTATAATTAATATTTTGAAGATAAATAAAAAAATTCCTGAATAATGATAAAAAATACAATTTACGTAAATCTTAAAAGGTTTTGAGCTATTTCACAAGATAAGAAAAGAGTATCCATTCTAAAATATTTGCATTGGAATCCTAAATAAAGTCAAACCAAATAATAGAAATAAACCTTAAAATAGGCATCTTCAAAAAAAATATTCTCGATCTACACAAATCAGTCTCGGACATGCAAAGCTAAAGGAAATTTCCTTTCACTGAAACGTCGTCGTCCGGTTCAAATTTCATCCTCGACTCAGCTCGAGTTTCCTCGTTCATTTTTTTTTTTTGCAACTCGCACACTGTATCTTAAAGTCATCAAACTCGGCAATAATTCCTTAATAAGCTCCTAATTGAATAAAATGCACCCAGGAATTACGCAAGTCGCCGAGGTAATGGTCTCCATCCGGAGACTGCAGCGCTTCATGCTCTACGAGGAAGTATCGACGCGCGCGGACCGCAGCATGATTTACAAAGCTGACCGGTCCGAGCAGGACGGCAAGAAGAAGAAGAATAAGAAGGCGAAGGACAAGAGCAGCGAGAACGGCAAGACGATCGAGGAGGAGAAGATCGCGGCCAACGAGCAGGCCGAGGCGAACTGCGGCTCGATCAAGCTGGAAAATGCGTCGGCCAAGTGGCTGAACTTCGAGCAGGAGGATACCCTGCGCAACATCAATCTGGAGGTGAAGCCCGGCGAGCTGCTGGCCGTGGTGGGCCAGGTCGGCTCCGGCAAGTCCAGCCTCCTCAACGTCATCTTGAAGGAGCTGCCTCTCACTTCTGGCAGTATTCAGGTGAACGCGCGCACTTTTCTCTCTTCTCGGCTTCTCCCCACCGCCTTTCCCCGGTATAGAGCGTTGATTGCCAGGGTATATTGCACGCAGGACTGGGCCGTCAATTACGGCTAGAAAGTTTCCGCCGTATTGAGTATTTTTCTTTTAATTGCGGCATTGCGCAGCGCGCTATGTGGATGGGATTTTAACGATGGGATCGTAATGGGGAATGACTTTTGAAATTGTCAGATTGAGTTCCGAGAAATATTTGCTTCGATACTTGTGAGTGCATATTTTTAAAATAGTATTAGTGTATTCGTGCGAAATGGTAATTTATTAAAAACAGCCCCGCTGTTCGTGTCGCACGTTAAAATGCGTTTCTTGGATGTCTGAAAGAGTGATATAGATCTCGCATTTGCAGTGTTATTCACAGTAAAAACTAATTGTTAGTTTCTATATTTATTTACGCTTTAGTTACACAATTTAAAAATTTTGAGTAATAATAGTGTTATTGCTTCTATCAAAAGGAAAAAACAAATTTTTATATTAAGATTTATTGAATATTCAACCACTTTACAAATTAAATTATTTAAAGTATCCTTAAAGCAACAAAATATTTTATCTCTATTGTAGAAAACATGATTTGAACGAATTCAAGTCTTTTTTCGTGTGCATTGGCTCATTTTTATATGGTGCACATATATTAGAGCTAATTTCAAACGTATTTTTTATTTTAATGATAAAAAAAAAGAAAAAAAAAAACAAAAAAATAGTAATATTATTTCAAACAAAAAAATCGCATTGTTTTACTCTTACGTTAAAGATAATAATATAGCACTTTGGATGATTAAAAACAGGAAAAAATAATACTATGCAATTGCGCTGTAAGTTTCCCAACGTCATAATTATAAAATTTCCAGTTCCATTAGACATTTAATTACACTAGAATTGCAAATACAACTAAATTCATCTCACGACGCGCCTAACTGTATTTTCCTTTTCAAGTCAATTTATTATTACAGCGAGTTCCGTAAAAATACTTGTTACAGGTCAAAGGTCAAATCGCTTATGCGAGTCAGGAGCCTTGGTTATTCGCTGGTTCGGTCAGACAGAACATACTGTTCGGCCGGAAAATGGATCAGCAGAGGTATGACCAGGTCATAAAAGTATGTCAGTTGAAGAGGGATTTCAGATTGCTGCCTTATGGCGACAAGACCATCGTAGGAGAACGTGGAATCAGTCTTTCCGGCGGTCAACGCGCAAGGTATTTAGTACTTTTTTATTATGACGCTATAGATTTTACAGATAAAAACAAAATTTATGTTAAGAATGCCGATAAGAACAGATAGGTTGACTGCAAAAAATTAAATTATATTCGTATTGGTTACAGGTTTTGGATATAGTTTAAGAATAATTAAAAACAAATTGCAGATTTGTACTTTAAGAATACATATCTTTGGATAAATTAATGGATTTAGTTTAATTTATGTTAATATTCTTTTTATAATTTATTTATTATTTTTTTAATTTTTTAATTTTTTTATATAGTTTTGTTTTAAAGCTTTTATGATAATTATTAATCACATTGAAGATTTTTCGAATTTGGATCATTTCTTATCATTTAACAATCTTTCTCAAAATCAATTTAAAATTCTAAATGATTCCTAAACATTGGATTTTCCCATCACTTATTTATACTCTAAAAATTAAAAAAAATGAATTTCATAAATATTGCTTTTAAATATTTTCCTTTTCATTGAAACAATATTTGTGAGAAATCGGCAAAAGTTATGACAAATGTACATTTTACCACACTAAGCTTCTTAAAATGCCTAAGTTTCCAAAAAAAACATTTTAACACCTGAAAAATTTTCAACATGGTTTATTACATACTTTTAAATTAAACTTTTTGATTTCGCAAAATTGGAATTATTGCTTATTTTTTATTTTTAAAAAATCCAACGAAAATCGTCGTAATATATAGAGCTTTAATAAACTGTTTTATATATCTGAGTCTCATGGCAATTAGATTAATCATATCATATTATTAAACGTTTTTTTTCGGACTTTTATAAATTATAAAATATAACCATTAATGTTTTATAATTATTATTTATTGAACTATATTTTAATAAATTATAAGTTTGTTTCCACATTATTTTCATTACTAGCTCTAAATTAAAAAATTTACAGAATCAACTTGGCAAGAGCTGTCTACTCTGAAACTCCGATTTACGCTTTTGACGATCCGCTTAGTGCAGTAGATGCTCACGTTGGAAAACATATGTTCGAGGAATGTATTGCTAAATACTTGAAGAACAAAACCAGAGTTTTAGTTACTCATCAACTTCAATATTTGAGAACCGTAGATAGAATTATTGTCTTAAAAGAGGGAAGAATTCTTGCCGAAGGGTAAGCTATTTTTATAAACATTTGTTCCCAATTAATATAATTCTAAAATAAATTTTATCTCTTTAAAAGCATTAAAAAATTCAGTATGTGAAAAAAAGAATATAAATTAATCATAACTGAAATGAATGATTGCTAGTCAATACTTCATCATTTGTAATTAGTATTCAGAAAAACTGACAGCGAAAAGCCATTAACTGTCACTTATTCGTATCGATTTATACTTCACGTACTAAATTCAGTTTTACATATCGTTTTTCTTCAAATAATAAGGCTAAAAGCTTTTTGATGCGTAAAATTAATTATTGATAAAACTTTGAATATTTTCTTTATAAACGGCAATTAAAGCATTTGAGGGTATCTTAATTAATATTATTATTAAATAATAAAATAATAAAATAATAATTAATTAATATTATTATTACATGCATATTAATGCATTTGTTAATATCGTTTGATAAACTTCATTGTCATGTATTATTTTTATCAATATTTATATGATATTTTAAGAACCAGAAAAATGATTATAAATGTATCAATTACAGTGAATTTATAAATAATTTTACTTTTTTTTTATTAATAAATTTAATATGTAAACGTTACATTTCAATTCAAATAAAGCAATACTAACATATCGGTAATAAATAATCACATTATCTTTAAAGCAACGCAACTTTTATACCTAATATTAATCATTACCAATAATTTTGCAGTTCCTTCGACGATCTGGTGGCAAAGGGCGTAGACTTTGGCCGCCTACTTGAAACTCAAATAGCGAAGCCACACGAAGAAAGTGGTTCATTGCCTGCTAGTCGAAGCACATCGCGCCAGGGAAGCATCACCTCGTTAAGCTCCTTTATGACGAACGAGAACAATTTGTCGTTCGAAGACCCGAAGGAGGAAGACGAGCAGCGCAGCTCCGGCCATGTGAGCGGCTATGTGTACAAGGGCTACTTCCGTGCAGGCGGTAATTGCTGTGTCACCCTTACGATTTTCATCCTATGCGTGCTCGCGCAGTTCTTTGCTAGTTCAGGCGATTTCTTCATCTCAGAGTGGGTCAGGATGGAGGAGAAGTCTCAGGTGAGTATTAAAGTTATTCGTTAGCCAGGATCGAATTGAAGAGACGTAAAAAGTTCAAAGTTTGGATGTAGCTAGCTTTAATGGACTTGGAAAATAAAAACAACTGTAGATTTTTTCAAGTAAATTTTCTTACTTAGAATAATAAAGTTTTGTTAATTGTATTAAAAATGTTTTTTTAAACTTTTGAAGAAATTTTCAATAAATAGTCAAACTTAAATAGTTAAAGTTTTTAAAACGTCTTATTATTAATCAATAAGTTCAAATATTGATTACCTTACAAAAATTAAAATTTTCTATTTTTCAGAGAAATGATACGTATCTGGACTGGCAAGGCGCTATTAGCCGTGAGAATTGTATCTACATTTACAGTGGTATCACCGTTCTGACAATAATCGTCACTCTCGTGCGTTCGTCCGCCTTCTTCGACATGTGCATGCGCGCCTCGCGCAACCTTCACGATGATATGTTTACGTCGATCAGTCACGCGACTATGCGCTTCTTCAACACCAACACCTCTGGTCGTATTCTCAATCGTTTCTCAAAGGATATGGGAGCAGTCGATGAACTACTGCCCATTGCCCTAATTGATTGCCTACAGATTGGATTGACGCTACTCGGTATTATTGTAGTGGTGGCGATTTCCAATCCATGGCTGTTGATACCAACGTTCTTAATCAGTTTTATATTTTATTATCTGAGAGTCATTTATATCGCTACTGGCCGAAGCGTAAAACGATTGGAAGGAGTTAGTAAGTATTTCTGAATGATTACCCAAGTTGAAAATAATTAGACTAATAATATGATAATATTACTAAAAATCTCTCTTAAAAATTTTTAGCTCGGTCACCGGTGTTTGGTCATTTGAGTGCAACTCTTCAGGGTTTAGCGACAATTCGATCTTTTGATGCTGACGAAACTCTCATTAACGAGTTCGATCAACATCAAGATCTACATTCGTCGGCCTGGTTTATCTTTATCGCTACATCGCGTGCCTTTGGATTTTATCTCGACGTCTTTTGTCTGATATACATTGCCTTAGTGACGTCGAGCTTCTTCATCATTGGTGAGCAATCTGATGGTGGTTCGGTGGGTCTCGCCATTACGCAGAGTATCGGTCTCACTGGTATGTTCCAGTGGGGAATGCGACAAAGTACCGAGCTCGAGAATCAAATGACTTCAGTGGAACGTATTTTAGAATACAGGTATTTCTCTTTATTTCAACACAATATTCATTTCTTTTAAAATATTGCATTAAATTGGCCGAAGTTAATTCTATTCATTCAAGTAAATAGTTCTTGTTTCTACTCGCCTCTTCAGATTCCGTAAAATCAAAATATTAAATAAAAAATGTTGATACATTTAAATTGATTATATAAATTGTATTAATATTGGTAATTTATAGTTTATTAAAATCTCAGCACGATGAATTAAACAATTATTCAATCAAAATATTTTTTTAGCAAACTTCCAAGTGAGCCACCGTTAGAGAGTCTCCCAGAGAAGAAGCCAAAACCTGACTGGCCCTCGGAGGGCAAAATTGAATTCAAAAACGTCTTCCTGCGCTATTCGCCTTTAGATCCGCCTGTACTTAAAAATCTTAATTTCGTTATTCAACCCAAAGAAAAGATTGGTATTGTAGGACGCACAGGAGCTGGAAAATCCTCTCTCATTCAATCATTATTCAGGTTTGAACTCTCTAATAATGTAATATTGCAAACATTCTTGAATCATATTATTTAAAATTATCAAAAGATTTAGAATCATAAGCTTTTATTCGAGTTTTAAATCTAAACATTTGTTTGTTAGTCAAAAATATAAACATTAATTACGTTTTACACTTTGAGTTTAATTGAATCCTATGATTTTCTAGGCTCGCAGACGTGCAAGGTCGCATCGAGATTGACGGCATTGAGACCGGCGAAATTGGCCTGCACGATCTCCGACAACACATTAGTATAATTCCACAAGAGCCATTCCTCTTTTCGGGCACTCTAAGGAAAAATCTCGATCCCTTCGACACGTACGAGGATGCAGTACTGTGGAAGGCTCTCGAGGAAGTGGAGCTCAAGGAGATGGGCTTACAGGCTCACATAAACGAGGGCGGCTCCAACATGAGCGTTGGACAAAGACAGCTGGTCTGTCTGGCGCGCGCCATTGTCAAAAACAATCCTATATTGGTGCTTGACGAAGCTACAGCCAACGTCGATCCAAGGACCGACGAGCTTATTCAGAAGACTATTAGGACAAAGTTCGAGAGGTGTACCGTACTTACGATAGCTCACAGACTCAATACAGTCATGGACAGCGATCGCATATTAGTCATGGATGCTGGAACGGCTGTGGTGAGTTAAAAGTTGTTAAATTTACAAAGTGGTATTCACCTTGTTTAGTATTAATGAATATTAAGATCTCAATCTAGTAAGTTGTAAATTTATAAATTAATAGACTCATTAAGAGCATTCAAATACCTATTATTTTATCAAATCAGATTGAACTACGAATTATTACGATTTTGCAAAAATTGTTGCAAATATCAGTATGAAACAATTTTTCACAAGTATTAAAACAATGATTTCTTTCGAATAATGAGGATAACATAAGAATGTCTTTACACGCATCTATTCTCATGAAAACATTTCTATTGTAATTATGAAAAAATGACAACTACATATAACAAGCAAAGTGTTAATAAAATGTTAACACTCTTTCTTCTATAAATTGGTATTCTAATAAGTGAAAATACAAGTTTTCTAAATATATTTTGCAAAGACTCTTTAAATGGAAAAAAACGAAAAATTTATATATTAATTGATATTTTACATTTCTTATATAAGATACAAAACATAACGAATAAATAAAAAAAAGATGTTTTAATAAATCAACTTTTTTGTTCACAGGAATTTGATCATCCATACATCCTCTTACAGAAGGAATCAGGTTATTTAAGGAGTATGGTCAACGAGACTGGATCAAATATGGCTAAGGCTTTAAACGAAGTCGCCGAAAACGCTTATAGCGCCAACAATACAGCTCTTTAACGTGCCTACTTGTTTCAGTGACTTTAACGTTACTTATTATTCAGTTCGCGCACAGTATTTGCCATATTAGTACTCATGACGTCTCCAACGTTGCTCGTTTTCTTTTGAACCGCGCGTTAATGAATTTTCATTAGGAAAAAAGTACAGAGCAAGAAATATAATGTGCTGCTCTAGCAACTTGATCACTGTTGTGTAAAAATCTTTCAGTATTATTTCGCAACAGATTTTTATACGTCATATTGTTTTTTCTTGTTCTAACGTATGTACTTTAAAAGAGCTGCCCTTTTAACATTTGTATGTTTAGATTTGATGTTGTGTCAATTATTGAAGCGTTTATACAAGTTGAAAGAAAAAATAAGAAAGAATATAATACAATGAGAAATGAGAATTACATATAACGTATATTTGAAATATATGTATATATTTTTTCTATATCGTCCGGTGCTTCTTAATGATATATGTACCTCGCCAGAGAGGCTAAGCCTTGCGACTTTTAGAATAAATTTTTTAGAACAACACTCGCTCCCATGTAAAGAAAACATGAGCACAAGAGACCGATTAGGCTTCGATGGACTTAATTAAAGTTTGATACTTGAGGTTTATTACGTACCATTGTGATTAAAAATGGACTTCGGGACATAAAAGACGTTCCTATATACTTAAATAAGGCGATACGTCGTCTGCCCCTTCGTCAAAAATCTTTAAACTTAATCAAGAGAAAAACTATGTTAAGCCATGTTAATCAAATACGATTTTTTGTATTCTTATTGCTATGTTTGTTGTTATTGTTACTGATAATGCTACGATTATTTTAACTATTTAGATATATTGTTATTAATATTATTAGTTATAATTGATGTATGTATAGATGTGGTGATGAACTAGACAAATGGGAGTGAGTCGTCTTAAGTACAAGTGCCTCTACGTTAAATCATGAATCATAAATATAAATTACTATTTATACTGTACATCAGCTTTATTTAATTATTGTCAATCATATGTCCACTTAATCGTAGCGTATCGAACAAGGATACTTATGTATAATTTATGATACGTACATAAATATTTTTGATGATTTTTAACTCGATAAAATAATTATTTTTTTATGTGATGCTTCTCTTTATAAAAAACTGCATTGCTTAAAAAATATATAATAAAAAAATTAAAATGCTATTCTCATTGAAATTTATATTTATCCTATTTTTGTAAAAACTTTTGAAAAATATTAAATTTATTATTAAAATTTTACATAAGTTATGAAACAATTAAAATGCTAAAGTAAACAATATTAGATTTTTTTTACAAAATTTGAATAATGTAAAAATTATCAAACAAAAAGAACGAGTGAATATGAACAAATTATTAAATTGTTAGCTTGGAATCAAGCCCTAACATTTCATCAAAAGAATGGTAAAAAATTTGCCAATCTAGGTTTGCGATAAAGTATCTGACATTCCACATTAACGATACAGGAGCTGCCCTTTCAAATTTGTGATAAAGATACAACTATTTAACAAAATTTAATTATAAAATTTATATAGAAAAAATTATAGTTATTTACGTTATTTACGATGTTTACTCCCAAGCAAAGCGAGGTTGGAAAGTTCACACGAGGTGAAAATTACTTCATCGTCAAGTATCGTACAAAATTTCTTATCATGACGTGCGAAAGGCTTATTTTAGTGCATGCGTTTTGTATCAAGCGTGTGGAAAAACGAACTTTTCGCACGGAGTATCAAAAAAGTACATTTCGATACAAGTGTGCGAAGTAAGTGATTCTTGCACGGGTGTAATTTGTCGCCCGAGCGAAGCAAGGTAAGGATCACTTACTTCGCACACGTGTATCGAACTCTATTTTTTTTTGTGACTGTGGAAAAGCTCTGCCTTTCATGCAGAAAGCCGGAGTTCAATTCTCGAGCAGGTACCTCTGACTCTTTTTCAAAAAGTTATTGTACCTATTTTAAAATTACGGATCTCGCCGTGGTTTGGATCTCACATTAAACTGTAAGGCCAGTTGTGGTGCTCATGCACTTTACCTCTCATGACTCTAAAAGGAATAGTTCCCCTTTAAGAAACAAACAAAAATAAGTATAGCAGATGGTAAAATCAAACAGCAAGCGATCAATAAAATAGAACAGCGGACAATTGAGTATTTTTCATTTTCATTTAAAGAAAAATGGCTACTTTATTATTCTGAAAATTAGGTATAAACTGCCGAATGATTTCTGCGAAAACTAGAACAGAGAAATAAAGTTCCTTTTTTTCTCTTAGGAAATAATAGCACTTTTTCTCCTCAGTAAAAACAGTAAGCGTATTAATTTATTGCGTCAGAAATAATATTATATATAATTTAAATCGCATTTAGTACCCTCAAACTTTTTAAAAATATTTTCAAAACAAATATTTTGAATACAAAAATTGAATATTTTAGAGAAAATGTAAATACAATAAGAATTTATAGATCATAAAACTACTAGAAATTTATCTAAATATACGGATACATTCGATACAAAATATTTCAAAACATATTCAAGATCTGAAAGCAAATTAATAACAATAAAAGCATGCAAAATTTGAAGATTTGTAAGAATTTTGAAGAAAATAAAAAATTAAGTTAAAAATAAATAAAATATAATTCATGTGTTAGGATACAACATTCGTGATAAGAATGGTAATCCCTTATGGAAAAGCTCTGCAGAATTTCTGCATAGTTTCTGCATAATTGCTGCATAGTTTCTCAGTCATTTTTGAAATAGTAAACATCGGAAAACAACTTCAAAAATGACATTTGGACCCCCTATAACTTATTAAGTGCCTGGTTGCCGCGTCTAAAAATAATCACTTTACCCCTGCTTTTTATGCTCAACAAAACCCGAATATCATTGCCTGCGTTAAAAGGTCCACTTATCGCCCTTGGCACATAATGTACTATTTTATGCAAAGATTGTTTCCAGAATTGCGGGTAAAATTTTAATCTGATAATAGTTTCTGCACAATTTATGCAGAAATATTCTGCAGAAATATTATGTTGAATGTATGCAGAAATATTCTGCAGAAAATGTGAAAAAAACTGCAGAAATTATGTAACAAACTATGCAGCAATAATGCAGAAACTATGCAGAAACTATGCAGAAATTCTGCAGAGCTTTTCCATAAGGGAATGTTTGAAAAATCCACGGTGAAAAAAAGATTTTATTTATTGATTTAATTACATTATTTTCGCAAGCTCTTTAATTTTGTTTTTTCTTCATTAATAATTAAGCGATGCAACTTAAAATAAAATAAAGATATGAGAAATAATACCCACCTAAGATAACGTTTTATTATCAATATTTTACATTCACTTAAAATTTACTTAAATTTAAAATAAATGCTAAAGTAAGAATGCTAAAGTTTTTATATTGATTTTTATGTATAAAAATAAATTTGGCGGGTTATAATTAAATAAATCTATTACTGTATCATAAATTACTTTTATTAAATAATTATTTATAAAAGTACACAATACAAAGAAAGTAAAAATAACGAAATACCGGTATAGGTCCCAATGCGAAGGGAGAATTATTTACTACATAGATTATAAGTAAAAAAAACGACGCTTTTAACTTTATTCGACATTTATCACATAAAAATTTTTCTTCGAAGGTCGCAGTTTTCAAACTTTAACTATAAAGGAATGAAAGTGATAATCGCATCGAAAGTTTTGTTTTGAAAAGAAAAAAATTCAAGATGTGGCTAACAACTATTTCTCTGATTGTACTCAGCTCGCAATAGCCATTGGATATAGACTTACACGAGGACAATTTTCATTATAAGTACATTTATTTTAAATAAAGTTATTTTTAGTCAGTGTTTTTATGTTATGAAATAAATTTAGTAACAGTTTAGTTTTTTTACATAATAACAGAAATTAATATTTTTGAAAATAAAGAAAGGTAGCAAATATAAAGGAATATATCCAACAAAATAGAAGCACCTAAGTGTATTATTATTGTCACACTGTATAGAAAACTCAGAACAGAAACTTAAAACATAACGAAATCGAGTGCTCATTTTAAGTAAATTCCTCAAGAGTTGTTCACGAGGCAAGCACAATATTAACGATTTTGTCCTCTATGTATGCCCTTTTTATCCAAAAGTTGCAATATCTGCAAGACGAGTACGCTAGTGTATCGTAATACTGACAGTAAAGAGATTATTCATTATATCGTCGCTGAAAAATGAAGCTCGTTGCACCAGTAAAAACTTCACTCAAGCTCGTTATTTCTTATACAACTGCTCTTCCGTCTTAGTCATTCGTGAAAATGAAAATAAAACATTCACGGTCGATTCGTAAGAAATTAAAAAAATACGAAAATTCGTACAAGTAAAAATTGAAGTAAAAATTGCATTCGGCACTTCTGAAAAAGAGGTTAAAAATATGATTTTGTTCTTAACTTATTTTGATTTATTATTTTATATAATTAATCAATCACAAACTTAAATAATTTTGTTTTTTTTTTTCATTATTTTTTATAATGTATAACTTAATTTTAAATATTGTGCTATAACAATTGATCATTGTAGGAAGCTACATTTTTTCATTATTTTTTATAATTTTATATAATATATCATATTTTAACCAATTTTTTCTATCAGTACAGTTTTGTCAAACATTTTAAATTTAATACGACAAAAAGAGTGGTCTAAGAAATAATGAGTCTACGAGCTTGTGCAAGCTTGATGGAAAAACGCTTGTAATAAACTTAATCCGAAATATTCAATATTGATGTCGATGCAATCGCTTAGACTAACAGACTTACAACTAACGACGAGGCTATCATTATAAAGTACATATACGTATAAAAGTGCCTTCGATTTTTTATTTTCTGTACGAAAAATGCGGAAAAGTAACAGTATCACGTATGTACTTTCAAGTTTTGTTTGAAAAACGAACTTTTAAATTTTTGAGAAAAAAATAAGGCATTACATTTTTTCTACAAAACATTGAATTTAATACACGGTACCGTTTAAATTCCAAAAAAATTGGGAATATATCGAATAAGAAAAAAAACATCGACAAGTACAAGCGAAAAAGTAAAAAATTACTTATCTTTTAAAAAAGTGTAAATATCGTAAATATGCATGTGTGCGTGTGGGTGTATATGTGTACAGTATTATAAACGATGCGCAATCGCAATCAACAAACCTAACATTAAAATATATAATATATAATGTATATTTATAAATAATACAGTACGCCTATGTTTGAATAAATAATGGCACTTTCGCGCCGACTTTCGCATTCTTTCTTTTTCAATTGGGGTATGTATTTTTTATTTACAAATTGGACGTTAGAGTATATCAACGACGAGTCGTCTAAAGGAAGACCTCTTAAACAGGAACGCGCGATTCTAAATAGACGATCATCACTTCCAATAACACGTGTGTACACACATGTGATTTAAACGGCTTACTTAATTTATTATTATTTGTGTAAATTAAAGTAAGAATTACATTTTTATTCTAATAATAAAATAATTAACTAATTCCTTGTGTAATGTACAAATTATTTTTGGACTTAAAACGGAAACTTAATAAATTAATTTATCGAATTAACAAAAAATGTTAGTATTAATATAAACTTTTTAATTTTTTTGTCATTGTATATCATCAATGAATATTTGTTAATTATAAAACATTTGTAATCGCACGAATCTAATTTTTAATAATTTGCCCATCCGATCATATTTTTTCTCGTTTTTACTCTAACATACCTGTTTTACATTATGTAGTATTACTATAATTTTTTATCGTATAACGTATACAACAAGCATTTACAAAAGTACATTCGAGTCGAAGATTAAGGAAGAGTAGAAAATCACATTTTGGAGCCTTGAATACGAATAAAAAATCATTAAATATTGAATACTCGAAAAAGTATGCATAAAATGACTTTTTATATTACAACATTTAGAAAAGTTTTTACAAAGATTATAGTAGAAAGTGTATATGAAACATTTTGTTTCCAATATTGCACGTATTATTTTGTTTTATTTATTATTTTTTAACAAACTAATATTATTGGCAGTAATTTTAGTCTTATTCTTTTATTGAAGAATATAAATTGTGCTACACAATCTCGAACAAAGTATTTCATCCCTTTGAAATTCTCGATTTAGTAATTAACGATTTTTTAAATTAAATTATCTATACGTGAATAGGTGTTTTTTGTCTTATTGATTAAATTCATTTAAAGTTTTTTTACCTAATTATTTTTTGAATCAATGAGACATTATATTCACACGAATAATTTTAACGTCTGAATTATTGTTTTTTGGAAGAGAGAATTTATAATTGATCAATTCTCAAACTTCAAAAAATCTCGGCCACTTCTCTAATATAAGGTTCCAAAACGTGAGTTTAATAATTATATCTACAATCGACAAGCGAATTACTTTTACGTTTCTTTACAAAATACTAAATTTTTCAGAGTTTAAAGAAATTGATATTAAATTTACGTCTTTAATGGCAACCTTGATCGCAATATAAATCTTGAATTTATTAAATGAATAACTTACTTTTTATAAAATATAAATGATAATTTTGAGGAATGACTAATTTTGAAACTTGATTAAAAATATAATTTTATTTCCTTAAATTATCAAAATTAATGATCACTGTCTTTTTTCAAAACAAAATGTATATCTTTAGAAATGAAATGATTTTAAAGTGTTAGCAAAGAAATGTCAGTCCATAAATCTATTAATATTGGTTTATATTAAACAAGAAAATAATTGAATTTAACGTAATATTTTTTAGTTAAAAATTTACTAACGCAGACGTAAAATAATTCTTAATAATGTTGTAAAGCAATAATAAGTACATTAATAAAATCATAAAGTACGATCACTAAATCTACTATTTATATTATATAATATGTAATTATCGATTTCTTTTTTACAATCTCTGCATAAAGAGAGGAACAAAATACTCGAGTTTGACCTTATATAGACTATACAGAGTTATAATAATGATTTAAAATATTTAAGTAAATTACATTAACTCAGTGCGAAGTGTTAAAAATATTTATATTTGTTCTCTTTTCTTTTAAGATTTGCAATCTAAAGAATTACTTAAAAATAATTATCATATATACAGTATAATATTAGCTCGACGTGTGAAATAAATTTTTTCAATAAGCATTCCAAACAGTAAATGCTTTAATTTAGATTTTCTATATGTATATTTAAGTTTTAACTAGTTTAGCGATTTGAATATTTAATTCACTCAGTTTGCTTTCGCATCTTCTTTAACTTTTATGAGAAATAATAATTCAGAAGATTATTTTTTGTTAAATCAAGCGAACAAAAATTGAATTATTCAAAAATTTTAAGTTGAATATTTTCGAAAAGATAAAAATATGTTAACTTCAATCAGTAGCCAATTTATACTTAATACGAAAAAGTAATATTAACTTTTCAAAGGAAGCTAAATTTTTTTCATTTAAGTTAAATATCATACTGATTACAAAAATTCATTTGAATGACATTATTTCCACACCACCAAAGTAAATTATTTTTCTTTAAAAATCTCCTTACAATTAACTTAAATTTTCAATTTAAGTTATTATATTTATACATCGAAACTTCTGCCTGCTTTTACTTTGTAGACAAATTCTAAGCTTTTTACTCGAGTAAACGAACTATACTAAAAACGATACATTTATGATTCTTTTATCACAAATGATATTATGGTTTTAGCAGAAGTCACTGTCGCAAATTCATAGAACTTGACCTCCGCAGCAAAAATCTCAATCCAAGCAAACTAAAAGTGCCTTGCAAAGCTACACTTTTCCCTAAACAATTTCGACGATCGCACGCAAGCGCATTCTCACATTCGCGCTAATAGTCAAGCTCAAAATCAATCCCTCTCGAATCTGTAGAGTCTCTATAAGGCCACAATGATCGTCGCCGGCGTCCATACCACATCAACGCAATGCTCCTCTCGACGTAGCATCACACGTTACCGCTCGCCCAGTCGCTACCGCGGCCTTTTAAGGCCCAGAGCACCGGGTCAGACTTGAGCACAACCTCGAAATAAAGAAACAACAACGAAAGAGAGCCAGGCAACGAACCTCCCCTTTCGATCTCGGCTTTAGAACCTACTCTCCTGCAGCTCCTCCTCGTTCTAAACGAGCACCTCGAGGCTCTCGCGCGAGCGCGCCTTTTGCTGTCCGTTCTTCGCGTTCGCCTGGACGATCATCGCGACGCTCTGGCAGCCTGCGTCCGCGTTCGTCGGCCTCACCGGGGGCAGGGCCAACCTGAGCCTGTACCAGAACTTGCGCTCGTCGGCCTCGCGCCAGCGAAGCAGCTCCAGGCCCAGTTGCTGCTGCTGCTGCTCGGTTGGCGTCGAGTTATTTTTGCTCTGCTCGGGCTCGCTGCGCCGGCCCCGTCCCGTCGAGCACTTGGCGATGCTCGGCGAGCTTGGCGGCTCCTTCAAGGCGACGACGATCGTTCGGGCAGGTAGGCTGGAGAGCTGCTTGAGAACGTGGCCGACGCTGGATTCCGTCCAGCCGGTGCTCAGCGAGTCAGGACTGAGAACGACGACCACGCGCCGGGCTGTCGCTGCGTGCGGGCTTATCTCCAGGCTCCCTGTAATTTGCCAAAGGAATTTGTGAGTTTTACTGCGTTTGGGGTTTTTGGGTTATAGAGATTTTGATGTTAAGGTTGGATTGGTACAGCTTGGTAGCCTGATAGTTGTATTGAGAGAAGAGGGTTGAACCACGTTTTGTGGAATTTTTCGACAAATTTTTTAAAAAATAAAGTTTAATAAATTTTCTGGATAAGCTTATTTATGAAAGTTTATTCAGCATAATTTATATTAAAAAAAGAAAACAAAATTTTACTTTTGCTTTGAAATAAAAAAATTAAATTGAATTTATAAAATTATCGCGTAGAAAAAGTCCGTATTTTTTGTGCTTTTTCCATGTAGAATGTATATTGATTTCTACATTTAATTCTCTGCCTTGGTAAAAGATATAAAAGTAACAATTTTCAGTTATAATTTTTTTGTACATATATTTATATATATTTTCTTTATTCACTAGGGTTCTAATCAACAATAAATAATAATAATAACATTGGATATTTTTAACAATGTAAACATTTGGAATTGTAAGCATGGAAATGGAAATCCATATAGAAATATATATGCAAAACTAATATGAATTCCACGCAGAAAACGTTCAAAAGTTACAAAAATCCATATGACTTGTTTGAACAATGTAATTAATTAAACTAATTTATTTATTGTTTTAACTATAATTATGTTTTAACTACACGAACCTATCGTATAAACATACCCTTACGTAAATATTTTACAGAAATTAACAATGCGCACAATTAATTAAACCTTCAAACTTTAACTGAAAAATTTCGAAGCACGACAGTGTACTTTTAAAAATGAAATCAAAGCAACCAAAGTAGCCGTACAAACTTCAACTCTGCTCACGAGAATCCGACTGACGCAACGAGCTTGAGTAAAATATGGAAGACCAAAGTTTCGCGCGGTTTAACTAAGGTGCCGGGGGATGTTCCAGGAAGCTCCTTTTGGCGTCAAAGAAAAACTTCCTGCTCCTCTAATCCGTGTCAGTCAACGCCGCGGGTAAATCGGATGAATTACTTCTGTCGTTTTATAAGAAAACAAACTTTTGTACTCTTTCGTTGTTACCTATCCAAGGTAAAAATTCAGTTTGTTTTCTTTTAATTTGAATTGCGTTGAAATGGTAAGTTTTTGATTAAGACAATTTAATTTGTAGGAAATATCTATACAAGAGAAATAACAAAAATTAGTTATTTGCTAAAAACTTAGCATAATATTTTTTTAAGTGCAAAAACTTTGAATTGTATCATTATTTTATTCATAATGAGTCCCTTCTCTTGAAAGTTTTGTAATCTAAAAAGATGTATTCAAATTTTAATCTTTTCTATTTTTACATTCAGAATAAACAGTAACTTACCATCAAAAGTTATTAAAAAAAAACCTATTTTCTCATATTATTTAAATATAAAACTTATCAAATAATAAAAAATCAAATTAATACGCTAATAACGAGTAAAACAGAAGCAGTGATTGGAAGAAACAAAGAACTACCGAACAAAACAAACGAGTTACCCTGAGTTTTATCCGAAAATCTGCATCGCGCTCCTGCTTGATTTACATCTTCAGCGCGAGAATGCGGGCAAAGTTTCTAATTCGATTTGTCGGCCCGCGCCGTGATTTCGATCCTCAACGCGAGCTCGCAGTCTGATGGATCTGCATGAGCGTCAGACAGGTGCCACGGCGGATATTATTATAAGAGCGATAATGCCGGGGCTACCGCCCTTTCGTTTTAAATTAAGGGTATACGTGATGCGCGTGTAATGATAAAATATTTTAGAATGAAAATATTGTTATTTTAATTATGAGGAGACGTTTTTTTAGTCTGTCAGTCTGAACATTGGAAATTTGATGTATTAAAAATTGATGAAATTGTTTAATATTAATCTTATTTTAAGATTTCTTTTATTTATGATTTTACATAATATCTCAAGCTTAGTATCAAGATTTAAATATAATGTAATTATTTAATAACATGTAAAAATTAAGAAAAGATTCACATTCTAATTTTTATTATTTTAATTCAGTCAGAAAACGAATTCGAATCGCATACTAATTTATTATTATAGATACCATAGATCTAATGATTTATTAACAGTTAAATAAATTCTGGAATAAGTTAACATTTCAGAACGGAAGAATAGAAAAGATTCCTTTTATTCTTCATCCCTTGAAAAAATGACTTAATTAGTAGTCTTTTTTGTAATTGAGAAATTGGTGGTTTCATTTTAATTAAAACTTTAATATAATGAATTTTGGAGTTTAATCTGCGTAATACACGGATGAGACAGAAATCTCCGTAATCTTTTTTTTTCTTGTCTCAGCCTGTAAAAATATTAAGACCGCAGAGCGAACGTAATTTCTTTATTATTCAAGACTCTCCCATTTACAGTGATTATCGGATGAAGATAATTTGCTAAATTTTTCAGCTTCATTAAAAGGAGATGTTTTAACGAGTTTATATTATATTTCATCAATTCTATATTGCTAATTAAGTTTTTAACGGTATTCGCTTTAAATTAGACAATGCTTTAATGAAATATATTTTTAGTTAAAAATTAAAACTTATCCAACCTATGTAATCAAAAACTAAAATAAACTGAATACATTTTTAAAATTAACTAAATACTTTCAATGATAAAGATTGTATGTCATCTTCGAGCATCAGAAACGTAATTCTGTATGTAACCTTCTATAGCAATAAGTCAATAACAGCTTTACAGTTACAATTACTTTTCAAGAAAACCTCTATCAAATTTAAAAACTAAACTTTTTTCAACCAGGTAACTATCTATCAGTAATAACCAACAAAACATCATCCATAAATCCAACCCTTCACCAACCATCCATCCTTCCACTTTTCCATAACTTTTCACCGAACCATGCTTCGTCAAACAGCCAGTGTCAGCGCTCGCAAAGCGTTTCCGCGAAGCACTTCGCGCTCTCCTTTGAATCGTACGCGCACGCAAAAAAAAAATCTCTCCCTCACCGAGGCCCGCACACGGAAAAAGGACCGAGCGGCGCAAGTGCCACATTGTTCCCGTGCGAATCGACTTTCGCGCCTCGTTGTACCTATACACTATGTATATAGTTACAACGAATTCCTTGTGGACGAGAAGAAGGAGAAGAGAGACGGAAAAAAGTTTTTCGTCACGCGACGACGACGAGCCGCTTTAAACTTCGCCGCCAACTGCCATCAAACGTAATGATTTTGCGCGCTTTTCATCGCTGGGGAAACGTGTATGCGGCAGACAGGCAGAAAGAAAATAAATTGTCAAACGCTCGGCGCGTGGAGACATTGTTCGTTCGCTGTTAATTCTGCGCGTTGTTTCGTTCGCTTTTTCCTTTTACTTCCGTTTTCGAAGAGGCGGTTTCGTTTCTGATGTCTCTGCTTGTGATGTTGCTTTGCGAGTTGTTCGAATGTTTTGTTGAGAATTTTTTTGGGTGTAGGTTTAGATACTTTATTTTTTAATTTTTTTCTTATTGGGGATAGTTGTTTTTTCTTTTTAAGAATTGATATGAATTTTGAAATTGAGTGTTTTGATGCGATTATTACATTTCATATATTATCTTGCGTTACAAAAGTAGTTTACATGTTATATTTCTGCCTATATATTAGAGCAGCTTATAGATATTGTTTTTGTTTTTAATTTTAAAATTCTAAGCTTTTTACTAATTTAGTTTGTAACATTAACTTCAAGAATATTTCAGAGTATGTACGAAACTTACTTCAAAACAGAAGCACGAATTCCGAAAGTTACAGTTTGTTAACTCCTTAAATTACCAGATTTGTAATAGCAGTGAAAATCCGTAATTATTATAGTTAACTTCCACGGCACGAAATAATTAAGATTTAAATTCATAAAGTGGCATTGTTTGAAAGCAGAAGTTAATAAAACGTGAATAATTTCGCAGAAAAAAATACAATTATGTATAAAAGTACAACAAATTTTAATTAAAATTCCCATAATATAATTTAAATTGACTCATATCCTCAGTAAAGTTTTTTAATAACATGAACATGTACGTATGTACAACTATAGTTATACAAAAAGAATAAAAAATTTATCAAAAATTGACCAAATTATTATACTGATTACTTAAAACTCAGTCAACAAAATTATAAAATATTATAAATTTTATTATAGAATAACCATAACTCTTAAATACTTACAGTGTTGACTTAAGTTCGACAGTTCCAATGAGGCGCACTTGTATCGATGCCTCGTCTCTAGAGTCGGTATAACGATTCCAACAACAAGGTTCGAGTCTTTTTCGTGGTAGCACACGAGAGCGTCACACTCCTTCCCATCTGCAAAAAAGTGTCTTTTTTAATTTTTTTAATAATTATAAAACTGTCAAGTTTTTAAGAGATGTACGCACGTACAAGTTATACGGTTCATGTGAAACACGTAGCGGCTACAAATCATGAATATCGTAAGAAATATGAAGCTATTATGAAATAAAATTATATGACTGCAATTAAATTAAGAGTGCAGCAAAAACGTTTTTAAAAAACATGTAAATTTTATTTGCAAAATTCAATATATCAATTTAATAATAAGATTCTGATATTTCGCGGCCGTCTCATTAAAATATTGATACTGCTCGATATTTAAACCATTGTTAACCAATAATTCAACTGAAACTACCATAATTTGAAATAACTTCGCTGAACACTTCTACATATATATAAATGTATTGTGCGCTATGTTTAGACGTTCTCATCCACTACTTATCCCGACTTCCGAGTAAAGTAAATTTCTTGCTTACAAGTTTCAACAGAACGATGAAGTCGTAGAAATGTCACGCACGTGTAATTACTTTCATTCATTCGCACAAATTCAGTGATACAAAAAAATATGTTTGGGCTATTTTATGTAGGTACTACTTTAAATTAATTTTGTCAATTAATAAAATATTAAGATGAAAATAAATTCCAATTTTATTAAATTGACAAATAAAAAAATTAATCACATTATTAATTATAATAAAATGGACTTAACGTACCTGTAAAATTCATTTAATTCCATATATTTATCAGTTATTGAAATAATGACACTAAAATATTACAGAGATCACTACTCAACCCCTACAATTTAATTTCTTTAAAACTTAATTACAAACAAAACAAAAAGATCACGCATACAACGAGCCCCGAAACGAAGATAAAGCTCAAAAGCTCAGCAATTCAAACGATCCGAAAACCGATCCCCCAAACTCCCAAGTTTCCGTATCACGTCTCGAAAAAGCAAAATCGAGGGGGCCGGAAGTCACGAGGACCGAAGGAACAAAGGGCGGCGAAATTGCAAGACGGAAAAAAGCTCGATCCGCCAATCGGACGTACATTCACTCCAGGGACGGCGCATTGTGCGAGTGGAACAATGCTCTACAAATGAATAAAAAGTTGGAGCTTGAGCCTGAGCCCGAATCAAGAGGCTTACGCGCGCGTTCGGCGCATTTCAATGACGCGCGCGGGCAGTCCTGCTAAAAGTCGAGTGTAATTAAGTCGGCCGGACTGATTGCTCGTCGAGTCAAATTTTTTCTTCGGCGTGTAAGTGAGAGCGGGAGGTCCGGGCTTTTTTAGGTGGGTTTCTTAGAATGAGGTTGATGGGAGCGTGCGAGCTTGATGGATCTTCGAATTTGCTTTCTTTTATTTAACGGTTTCTTGTTTGTGGATGTGAATTTATGTAAGTGAAATTGGGTAAAATAACGATTGAAATTATTGTTGGTTTTTTGGTTTGAGCTGTAAATTAGTGATTTATTGATAAATTGAGTGATTGAAAGTAATAGAATATTGAGTAGATGTTGAAAGTAACTGCTTATTTATCTCGCATATACCTGCACGTACTCAGTTTAAAAATACTTTGCACTTAGACATTCAGGAGGAAATGCAGGTGTTAAATATTTATCGGAGTATATGCGTACTTAGTATTTAAAACAAGTAGTAACATACGTGTCAGGAAAGAAGCTACGCACACAAGAATCTGTAGGAAAGATAAGAAAGTGATTTGGAGACTACTTTATTGGCTTAAAGATATTTGCTAGTAAGTTAAATAGTTATTTTTTCGTATTTTTAAATTTGAGTTAGATAAGAAAATAATTAATTATTAAATAAAATGATTATAAAATATACAATATCAATTTGATTAATTGTAGTCAGTAAATTATAAGTGAATAAAAGGCAAATAATTCAGTTAATGTAAGTCCTAAATAAATTTTAAATTTAAAAAGTAAAACTGGAAAAAATAAACGTTTATTTGTTTTCTTCACAATTGAAAATAGTAGATTGAGCACTAACGAGCAGAAAATCAATTTTTTTTTATAAAAGGATAATGTTTGAGCATGAGTGATAGTCGGCCCCTGAAACTATTATGAGTGATTAAATTATCGATGGAGTCCTAAAAACCTTTAACGTGTGTACATTTTTTGCGTGCTTGTGTAAATCGATTTTAGTGAAACGAATTTATTTATATTATTGAAATATTTTTGTGTTACAACATACCGGTTTGAAATTAAAATACAATCGATTATTCATGTTGACACAAGATTTTTATGTAATTCATTATTACATACACATCACTATTATTTATAAAAATGTATTATTATTAATTTATAAATTATTAATATCAGTTATTAATTTCATTCACATTAACATTTTTAATTTTGCATATTATTTATTATTAAAATATAATAATTCAATGTTGTTTTATGCACAGATTTTTCTTCGACAAAATATAAATTTTATAGTAGGCAAAATTTTCAGCTTTGAAAATATCCGTTCCTTCTAAACAAATAAGAAATTTTTATTCCTGCCAGCCGTAGCAAGGATTTTCAATTTCCTATTCGTTTTACATAAAATATAATTCTATTATTAAAATTCCAACTATTATAATTTTGAGCCAAACAAATATTTATCAACTATTATTACTAAAATTTATTTACAATTCATAAGTTGAATTATTTAATATTTAAGTCGAAGTTATTTTGTTATTAGTCTTTGATTTGTTACTAGTCTTTGATTAGACTTGATTTAGTCTCCTTAACATCAAACAAACATAATTAAAAAATAGTTCAAACAAATATTTTAACAAATAAAATGATCTCGATTAGATGCCGCATACAAATACATTTCGCGTGGAACAATAAATTATACTAAACCATCAAAAAAGCATACAAGCACCTAACAAAAAATCTTACACACTCGAACTAAGTACCGGAGCATTAAGAAGCACCAAAAAGCAGACATCAAGCCACATGACTGAAAAAGACAGCGAGAGACGAGAAAACGGAGATGAGCAGCGAAATAAAGCTCGGTAATTAAGGGCTCTCGGCGAGTAATTAAGAGGCAGGTATAATTACCGTTTTCCTCGAGCGCGGCAAACTTGTCACGGCAGAGCACGGCCAGAGGAAGCCAGCAGCGCGCGTAGAACGCGGCTGCGGAGAACAGCAGCACCAGCACCAGCACCGCCAGTAGAAGCGGCTTCCGCCACGAGCCGTTCTGCAGGCCCAAGCTGAACTGCGGTTCTGTAAATAGAGAAAGGTAAATGGATGTAAGGGATGAGTTTTTGAGATGTGACTGTTTTTTAGTTGAGTAGAGAAAAGTTCATAGGTTTTTGTGGTTAATTTTACCTTGTCGGTAGAGATGAGCAGGAAGTTTGATGTCGTCATCGTCAACTCCGTTGCTGACTTGGCACATGTATTCTCCGTAATCCTCTACGGTAATTTCCTCAATGACTAAATAGGATCCCACAATCTGATCATCTTCTCTGTAACATAAAAATTGTAAGGTCATTAGTAAATCACTTAACTGGAATTTAATCGTAAATAAATTTTTTATTATATCATAGTTTTAATATTAGAAAATTGAAAAATACTTTAACAATTATTTAGAAAATTTTCAGAATAACTATTATAGGGTAGTAGCAGCCGAAAAGATCAAACTTCATAAGGCTTACCATGACCGACTTGTTCTACTTAAGTAGAATATTCTATCTAATTATCTAATACGATATTTTCATAATACCTTGTCAAATAATAATCACTGCTTACAAAGCGAAAACTTTGTTCAATCTACCAAAAAATCTTCGTAAACGCTAACAATCAATTTGCAATTGACATCTAAACACAAATTCAAAGCTCGCATATTAAACAAAACCGCGCACGAAAATCGCATCTCGACTCCGGACGATTTAACCAGCACAACCAGCCTCTCCCCTAACAGCACCGACGCGTAATGATAAACAAATAGTTTGTCTTAGCTCGCGGGCCGGGCAAATAAACAGTGCTCGGCGTCGCGCGGGGGGTTAGGTGATTATTTGCGCCAGCCGCTAAAGCGTCTTCGCCGTGGCTGAATTGAATTAAAATCAGTTGGCTCTGAGGAGAGGGCGCAAAGGAAGCGTATATAGCGACATGCGCGCACTCGGGAATCACAGATATCCAAACGCGCTTGGCTTTGCTCTTGCGTGTGCGCAAGGACGTGAGGGAAATCGAAATAATTCAATGAGATGCTTCAAGCTTCCCTCCCACCGAGTTTGCCTACGCTGTCTCTGCTTCACCCACTGTTACATGGCTTGGAATAATTTAGAGTGTTTGGCTGGCACTGCTTAGAGATGTTTTGTTTAGAGGTTGCAGCGGTGGGTTGTAATGGTTGGAGGAAATGTGGAATCTTGGGCGCTTGTTGGTGTTTTGAATTATTGGTTGGAAATTAATTTTTAATACTTATCGACGTATAGTTTGCAAGAAACGTGAAGATTTAGTTTAACGAAACCCTTCTTAACTTTCTCCAAAGTATCTAAATCTATTTTCAAAATTTACCAGCAAGTTTTGCAGAACGAAGCCAAAAGTTAAACTCAGCCAAACACTCACCTATAAATACAACCATCAAACATAAAAAAATCCAAAAGAATTTCACGAAACTCTAGCACGCAAAAAAGAAGAAGCCGCCTCGCGAGATAACAGTGCAACACCCCCGCTGATTAGTTCAAGTTCGCCCGGCGCCGCGGAATATCAGCAGATGGCCGGCTCTTCATCCCGAGCACATCTACGTACACGTCCGCAGAATCCGCCAAGTGCCTTCGTCTTTACTTTTCCGAGAGCCGTTCTGGCCAATTGCGCCAGCTCTCGGGCCGCGATTTTTCCTCTCGGCAAAGTTTTAACGTTTATAGCCGCGGTTCACTGCCCACGAGCCATTAAATTCTATTTATATTGCCGCGAGAGCTTCGTAAAAAAGAAGGAGGGGTGGCCGGAAGGGCTTCGGGATGATCGGCTTCTTTTAGCGAGCAGAGGTTACAAGAGAGTATCGGTTTGATTCTCGATCGGCCGGCTTGTCGTCAGGGCTGAGCTGTACTTCGAGAGATGAGGGGATATTTGAAGGTGGTTTTGACTTAGAGGGTCGAGATTTCACGGGTAGGTTACGAAATGAGTGTTATGTGGTTGGTTATTGAGAAATGATTTGAATTATTTAGGTAAATTTTTCTAGTAAACAATGTAAAATAAAACATTTTTTATTTTTATAAAGATATTGACACGTCAAACATGACAGAAAATAGTAGACGTAAAGATTACCGAGCTGACACTGATATCTGGTGGTATTTTGGGCTATATCGAGTGCTGCTATTCAGCCGAATACTAAATTTGGGGCTGGTCTATGTTTTATTTTTGTGTGCATGAGCATGTGAAGATTATTTGATGAGGTATGGTAGTGGATTGAGTATGCAGAGTTTATTTCAATACACAAATCAGTTAGAGGTTAATTTTAAAGTTCTAGAGAAAGAATTAAATTAGGGTAATTGATT